>MU185961.1:17523-79084 GCA_016904865.1 Pissodes strobi
GCCATAGCATGTTAAAAATGCCAGTTCTCGTCCGATCACGAAGTTAAGCAACGACGGGCGGGGATAGTGCTTGGATGGGTGACCGCTCGGGAACACAACGTGCTGCTGTCGTTTTTTACAACCGATGTCGTTAGAGGATATGTTTACACATCAGTGTCTCGACTACTATCAGACTCGCTCAATTTTTTTTTAGTCATTTGAACTGACTCCGATACGTTATAATCAAATTTAATCTTTTCGTTTTGATTAGTTTTAACTTACTTTAATTTTTGCAATCTATTCCGATATGGTTTAGCCCGTTTTGGTGCTTTTGGTTACTTGTGATTAGTTTTCGTTAGTCATTCAATCAGCTTTCGGTTAGCTTTAGTTAGTTTTAAATTATTTTAGTAATTTGAACCGGTTCCGATACGTTATGGTTAATTTTAGTTAGTCGGCAAAATTCGGTTAATTCAAGTTCATTTCACCTTATAAGCTTAATATTTTTAATCCGTTCTGATATGTTTTAGCCCATTTTGGTGCTTTTGGTTACTTTTGGTTAGTCGTTCACTTTCGGCTAATTTCAGTTAGTTTTAATTTATTTTAGTTATTTGAACCGGGTCCAAAACGTTATAACCTATTTTAGTGCCTTTGGTTAGTCACCAAAATAAGGTTAATTTGAATTAGTTTCATATTACTTCAATATTTTTAATTTTTTAGATACGCTTTAGCCCGTTTTGGTGCTTTTAGTTACTTTTGGTTAGCATTGGTTGGTTATTCAATCAATTTTCTGTTACTTTCAGTAACTTTCAATTTATTTGAGCCATTTGAACCGGTTCCCATACGTTAAAACAATTTAAACGTTTTTGGTTAATAATGTAGGTCGTGGCAAAAATTCGGTTAATTTGGGTTAGTTACTTATTTTATTCTTAATTTGTTCCTATACGTCTTAGTCCATTTTGGTTACTCTTGATTAGTTTTGGTTCAACATCTTTTGGTTAAGTTTAGTTAGTTTTAATTTATTTTAGTCATTTGAACCGGATTCGATACGTCATATCCAATTTTGATGTTTTTGGTTAACTTTAGTTAGTCGCCAAAATTCGGTTAATTGTTAGTTTCAACTTGTTTTAGCCCCTTTTGATGCCTTTGGTTACTTTTGGTCCATTTTGGTTAGTCGTTCAATCAACTTTCGGTTAATTTCAGTTAATTTTAATTTATTTTTATCATTTGGACCAGTTCCGTTACACTATAACCAATTTTAGGGTTTTTGGTTAGTCACCAAAATTCGGTAAATTTAAGTTAGTTTTAACTTAGTTCAATATTTTAAATCTATTTCGATGCGTTTTAGCCCGTTTTGATGCTTTTAGTTACCTACTATTGGTTAGTCGTTCAGTCAAGTCTCAGTAAAGTTCAGTTAGTTTTAATATATCATAGCCATTTGAACCGGTTCCGGTACGTTATAAGCAATTTTAATGGTTTGGTTAGTTTTAGTTAGTCGCCAAAATTCGCTTAATTTGGGTTAATTTTAACTTACTTCAATATTTTTAATCTATTTCGATATGTTTTACCCGTTTTGGTGCTCTTAGTTACTTTTGGTTAGTTTTGATTAGACATTCAATCACCTTTCGATATCATAAGCAATTATAATGCTTTTGGTTAGTTTTGGTTAGTCACCTAAATTCGGTTAATTTGGGTAAGTTTTAACTTACTTCAATCTTTTTAATCTATTTCGATATGTTTAGCCCGTTTTGGTGCTTTTAGTTATTTTTGGATATTTTCAATCGTTTTTCGGCTACTTCCAATTAGTTCCAATTTATTTTAGTAATTTGAACCGGTTCCGATACGTTATAAGCAATTTTAATGTTTTTGGTTAGTTTTGGTTAGTCACTAAAATTCGTTTAATTTGGGTTAGTTTTAACTTACTTCAATATTTTAAATCTATTTCGATACGTTTTAGCCCGTTTTGGTGCTTTTCATTAGTTTTGGATAGTTGTTCAATATACTTTCGGTTAGTTTCAGTTACTTCCAATTTATTTTAGTAATTAGAACTGATTCCGATACGTTACAATCAATTTAAGTTTAAATAAACAAGTTAACACGATCTCTCACGGGTACGACGTCATGAATGTGGCAAATGTAGCATGCATTTTTTCACAATTTGAAGCCCTATTTAGGAAAACAGAAACATTTTCAATGTTAAAACAAAACGATAACCTAAACCCGCAAGCGCGACTATGCAACATATCTCTCACAGGGTACATGCTCGTTTACTGTTGCAACGTTGCGACCTCCGCCCGACGGTCGTAAAATATCAGTATATTTACGACCGTCGATCGCGAACCTCTGTTAAAGTACAGCTGCTTCAAATGCTCCGCGTAACGCGCGTATACGGGCCACAATGAATTTGGCAGCGGTGCACGTTTTGTGCCGGAACTCTGTGTCCGCATTTAGAATAAGCGGCATTTTGCGAGCATTTCATACCAGATTTATTGTTTAATATTAAATATTACTTTAAGCCGCTCACGTTGGTCTGTTTTCGAACGAGTGACTGACGTCACTGACTATTATTTCCGTCTCAGGGTATAGTACATTACATTTTGCTTTGCGGAAACTCATAGTTTCGTGTCAAAAAAATAAAATAGAGTTTCATGTGTGCAAAAGTCTAAAGTTTATAATAGTATAATTCAGTTTTTTTTTATTTTGGGCTTGCCTTGGGTTAGTTTTGTTTGGTTGCGCCTCCGAAGAGAGCGAAAGGCCATGCGCGAAGTGTTATATTAGTAGAATGATAAAAAATTAATCAACTGCAATGGGGCAGTGGAACTCTTTTCCTTAGCCTTGTTACGCCACGGGAATATTTATAAAAGTGACACATATTTTTAACAAAATCCGTCTTTGCAAATTTAATATTTTCTATTTTTAAACAGTTTTTACCCTACCCAGCACCCCAATACACGCCCGAAAATCAATTAATTTTTTTTTATTTTATTTTGAGCATGCCTTGGGATATTTTGGGCTAGTTTCGTTTGGCTTCCGCCAATAAAAAAACGTCTAAAATGACGTAAAAACACTCAATTTATATGTTTCTGAGGGGAAAACGATAAAATCGGCCTAACACGTCAGCTAAAAAATTACTTTAACATCATTTGGCCAGGTTCATTATTCTGCTAAAAAAAACTCAGGATATATAAAACATTGAATATTTCAGGGCAATTCAATAAGAAAGATCGTGTCTTCAAAATGAGTGTAATCTAATAATTATTATGTACAATTTATTTTTAGAAACGTAAAAGCAAAAATGCAGCGACTGCTGGATTGAAAAAACTAAAAAGAGAAAATGAATCTGATAGCAGAGATATCTTGTCACCATCAAAGCACGGTAGTACAATAGAAAATGAAGAAACCTCTTCAGAAAAAAGTACGGTACTGTTAAATGATATTGATTCCACACCCTATTCCCAATCTATGAAAGATTGGGAACGATTTTCCCTTCCCGATTCATTATTAAAGGCATTAAAGGAGCAACATTTTTATCAGCCAACTGAAATACAGGCTTTTACTCTACCTGCTGCAATATTAGGTAAGTATGGGCCCATGTTAAAATACGCACATATATGTGTCCTTTAATAACCATTTTTAAATCTAATATTTATGTTCCATCTATATAAGAGTTAACAGGCAACACTGTCAGATGGTTATTGATAAAGGTCTAAAATTTAACTTTCTTGTTTCTCTGCCAAAATAAATCTGAAAAATACCTTTAATGGGATAATTAGCATCCAGAGTTTGCATGTAAGTTAAAATTTCAAAATTCACTAGATAAATTATCTAAATACCACATTTGTTTACAAGGCTCGTCAGAAAAGATTTGACTACAACGTTGCCACGTTGATGTGAAGATGATTATCTGAAACATGGATGGCAATGAATGAATTAATGACAAGGAATGCTATGAACGTGAGTATTGCCAGAAAAAAATATACAAGCATTTTATAACCATGACACTCTACATTGGAAATGAAATTGAGGTTATTGTGCTACAGGAGGGTATACTTACGTTTATTTGTGAAAGCTGTAAAAAAACTCTTAACCAAACTTTCGTATGTAATCACAATGTTGAACTCCATAAAAAGAAAAATATCTGAGTTTAAAATTACAATGGAGAAGACAAAGATGAAGGAAATTGGAACCATAAATAAAACAATAAAGGAAATTGCAACAAAAAACAATGAACTAGCACCAAAATGTATTGACTTTCAAACCACTGAAAGCAAAAACTCTCCCAATGTTTCCATTATTTTCAGATGTAGCAAGAAGGCGAGGAAATAAAAAAATACAAAAGATACTGAGTTTACTTATGAAACCGAAGAGCGAATGAAACTTAGAGAAAACCAAAAAGGATTTACAAAGAAATGTAAAACCAGCTGAACTGAAAATCATGGTAAAAGACACATGGGAGATAAAAGGGGGTAGTATTGTAATCATGTGTCCATGTAACCAAGACATACAAAAATTGCAAAAAAAGCTGAGAAAACCTTATAGGATGGCTACATGATTACTACACTACGTACATGTTGAAGAAGACTTCATTGAACAAAACTGGTTTATAGGAGGCAATGATGGACTTAAGGTTACATACATAAAGAAAGAAAACCAATACCTAAAAACAATTTCTTCTGAATGTTCGCCGGAACTTTCTCAAAGGTTTATGACTGCCAAAAAGATCTTCCTTCAGTGACAAATATACAGTGTGTATGAAGATATAACTATTTCAAGATGTTTTAAATGCCAAGGGCACTATCATAAAATGGCAGAATGTAAAAAATGGCATGTGAATACTGTTTGGAAGAACATAACTTGAGGAATGCCCCAAAACAGTGAAAAGTATTCAAATTGTATATCTGCAAATGACAAAAAATCAAATATAGTGTGTGTCATGAAGCAAGTAGTTTCCAGTGCTCATCATACAGTTTATTATATGTAATGTGTGCAAGAACTTCGATGATCTTTTGCGATTTCTGGAAAGTTAAAATCTATTTTTTTGCACTATTATTGTACTTAGTGAGTGTTGGCAAATTAATGAGGAAGAATATAATATTAAGCCAAATGAAACACTTTGTATTCCATGCAAAATTTAATCCAAAAGGACTTCTGCATGCATGGAATACAAAGTGTTTCATTTGGTATGATTCATACATGCACACAGCCACCACTCTTCACTTATATAATATTAAGGGCTATAACACCTTTTACAATCATGAGGATCATAACAAAAATGATGTCACTCTAAATTTTGCTAAAGACAAGATTGATATTGAGTTTAAAATTCATAAGTTGCAAGAAACTGGTGTAAGTACAGCAGGTAGAATCACTTTTGAAAACAATGGTATAGGTTATGGTGCCACTTTCATGTATCAACCACCATCTATCAAGCCTCATTCTTTTCTTATAAATCTTGAACTGTACTTTTCGAAAAGTCTTAGGAATAATGTCGAACTATTCCTGGGTTATATAAATATCAATATTCTTAAATAAAATGATCTTGTTAACTCTTACCTATCTATGATGCTCCCACGTGAGTGATACTGACATATGAACATGGTTCCTGTCTGGATCATGTATTCTTGAGAACAAAGTTAACTACTGAAAAATTGAAACATTCATCATATGTTATACATTCCGACCTGACTGATCATTTTCCATCAATGGTGAATATTTGTAACACAGATTGTAATAGTAAAAAATCACCGCCTCTATTTATCAATGACATCAATCTTACCTCAATGACATCAACCTTTTTGTCAGTCCTGATTTTCTAAATTTATTTGCCGATGATTCTCTACTTTCATGCAGTAATAAGGCAGTGGCTCGTGTAGGCAAGAATAGGTGAAGCGCAATTAGGTAGATAGCGCCGCAGGCAATACTGCGCAGCGAAAATTTTTTGGGGCCACGCCTAAAAGTCCTGCGGTGACGATACCTGCGAGAAATAATATACCATGAGCGCCGCCACCAATTTATAATAATATCAAAAAGATAATAGAATTACTAACTTACCCACACTCTCGCATACAGTTATTTTGACTGCTCCCATATATAAGGTTTATTCTTCGATTTTGTAGTGAGGCTTTTCTTTAACTTCGCAAATGTAATGCACAGTGAATATGGTCCGAACAAGCTTCATGTCTACTACAACCTCTTGTCACATTCCCAAAAATGTTAAATCCGTCTTTATTCCAAACGCTCGATTTTCCACCTACACTTAAACAGGGCATAGTGGCATACAAAATAGTTTCTTTAAATAAACACTTCCATACAACCAATTATAATCAGAATACTCAGATCAGATTTCGAAACCTACGAACGAAAATTCTCTCTCTTGATTTTACTACTTGTTTTTCTATTTGAATGAAAGGCTTAGGTCCCTCCGTATTTAAAAAGTCTCTTTTATCATCGTTTTCAACCTGGAAAATGGTGTTTCTAACAAGATGCAGATCGGATCATACAATGGAAACATTTCGTAAAACAATGCGCGACAACGACGTGATGCAAATTTGCTTCCGAACGACTGTGAACTGAATTTAATATTAACATAAGAACCTGTCGGAGTCGCATTGTCGGGCTGCTTCCGTTCTATAAATACTCAAACTCAAACTCAAACATAGCTTTATTGTCATCTAAAAATTACAATTTTCATTGACAAAGCAAAAACTTATCACTAACTAATTTTAATTTACCCAAAAAACACCCTACTGATAAAATACATACCCAGCATTATAATGTATAACTATAAAAACATTTATGATTAATATACAGTCACTACAGGAATAAAACAAAAAACAGAATAACCACAAACAACAACTGAAACAAGAATAAAAGCTGTAGGACTAAAATATCACAGTAGTGTATAAAATCATCACGTAATCAGTAAATAGAAATGAACAATAAAATAAAACTAAGTTGCACTATATACACAAAACATATTTAGATCATAAAATACATAGACAGGTCAATTATTATAGTCAATGTCAGATTAGGTCATCGCTATAAAATTCTTCAATTGAATAATAGGCCTTTGCAATTAAAAACCGGCGTACCTCCCTTTTAAATTGTCTATGATTATTAATCTGTCTTAGGTTGACAGGAAGAGAATTAAAGAGCTTTCTTCCATTATAAAAGAGTGAGTTTTTAGTTAAAGCAGTTGTAGGAATAGGAAGAGAGACCGTATAAGAGTTTCTTAAAGAATAAACCGATGATCGACTTTCCACCTTTTTCTCAATCAAGCACACAGTCTCCAAAATAAGTAGGCAGGCCAAGGTCAGAATTTTATGTTTTAGAAAAAGTGGCCTACAAGATTCACGAGACTTAGCACCACACATAAATCTAACAGCTCTCTTCTGCATCCGAAAAACAGATTGAAACAAATAATCCGAGGATGTACCCCAGAATGAAATGCCATACCTCAAATGTGACTCAATTAAAGATAAGTAGACACTTCGAGCCATGGAAAGCCGTAGTTCCCTGGCTACAGTTCTTACTGCAAAGCAACCCCTGGAGAGCTTTTTATTAAGGTTCAATATATGATTTTCGAATTTAAGCTTTGAATCAATAAAAATACCCAAAAATTTATTTTCTTGTAAAGAGTGGAGGACTCTGTTGTCTATTAAAACGTTGTCAATTTGACACTTAAAACTAACAATACTTGTTTTGGAAACATTCAATGAAAGATAGTTGGCATCACACCATTCCTTAATTGTAATCAAATCAACTCTTATATTTTCCTCCAAAACACTTATATTCTTGTTGTGCCAAAGTATTGTCGTGTCGTCCGCAAAAACAGTAAAACGTCCGGTAACGTGCAACCTTGGAAGATCGTTCACGTATATTAGGAACAATAATGGTCCCAAAACTGAACCCTGTGGTACGCCTGTAGTCACCATCAAAGGTGCGGATTTTTTATTATTAATGGAAACAGTCTGATACCGATCTGACAAATAGGATTTGAACCACTTTAGTGATTTGCCTCTGAAGCCATAGATTTCGAGTTTACCCAGCAGTATTTCATGATCCACGCAGTCAAAGGCCTTTGATAGATCACAGAACACCGCCGCGGCGCCCTCTCCATCATTGAGTCTCAGATATAGATCCTCTAGGAACGAAAAAATTGCATCGTTAGTGCTCTTGCCAGACATGAACCCAAACTGCAGACTACTAAATAAATTATGTCTCTCCAAAAAGTTAACAACACGCTTTTTCACAATTTTTTCGACAACCTTGGCTAATGTTGGTAGTAATGAAATTGGCCTAAAATTCGACATGTCGGTATCGTCTCCACCTTTGTGAAGAGGAATTACTACAGCCTGCTTAAGACAAGCTGGAAAGCTTCCCAACAAAAAAGATTCATTAATAGCTTCAGCCAAAGCATTTAGCACATGATCAGGAAGTCTGATGAGAATATTGAGGGATATATCATCATAACCAGATGCCTGTTTGTTCGTTATCGCCTTAAAAACTTCCCTGATTTCATGGACATCTGTTGGGATAAAATAAAACGTTTCTGGTACAGATATATTGTTCAAATAACCAAGGGCGTCGTTTTGAGGAGTAATACTTTCTGTTAGGGAAGCTGCTACCGAGCAGTAAAAAGAATTCAAATTATCTGGCTCAATATTCACGTCTTTAAAATTGTGGCTTTTGCCTCTAAGATCATCTATAATTCTCCAGCTTTCTTTTTGTTTGTTGATAGCGTTTGAAATACGATCTGCAAAATATTTCTCTTTAGCAATTTTTATGGTTTTTCTATAAATAGTACGATACCTATTAAAATAAGAAATAAAAAATGGATTATTTAGATAATATTTTCTTAAAGTGTGTAAACAACGCATATTTTTAGAGGCCACTCTCAAGCCCTTAGTAAACCATTTACGGTCCCTCTTCCTAAAATTTACATTTACCAAAGGAAAAGCACTTTCAAAAATTTCCACAACAACTTTATGAAACTGTTCCAAAGGATGTGCCATTGAGCAGAAAATACCATTCCAATCTACATCATTGCAAAGTTGCAAAAACCTATTATAATTAGACCCAGTATAAAGTCTACCACGTCTGCTAGTTAATTTGGGTGTATAGGTGTCAATATTAACATTACATAAAACAGCTTCATGGTCGGATAAACCCGCATTTATAACCTCACAGTTTACACTATTAGTGTCCAGACTCGAGCAAAAATAATCAATTGCAGTTGACGAATACTCGGATATTCGTGTAGGTGCATCTACATGCACAGAAAGACCAAATGAGTCGAACAAATTTAATAGCATATTAAGATTTCTTTCAGATTTATTTAAAAAATCAATATTAAAGTCACCGGCTAATATGACAAAAGTATGCAAAGGCAATCCTGATAAAAGGAGCTCAAGTCTAGTAACAAACAAATGCATATCAGTATTAGGGGGCCTATACAAAGTAATTATATACAGCTGTAATCTACCCGAATGTACAATTGAAAATTCAAATTCTCGTTCAACTGAAAGGTAATTAAAATTATCGCAGTTGACGAATCTAAACTTACACAAAAATGAATTATGAATCAGAATTAAGGTACCTCCATGAGTAGAGGACTCTCTACTGTACTTGGCTAATACAACATAGTCAGGTAAAAATATTGATTCATTTTGACTTAGCCAATGCTCTGTAAATAGCAGCACATCCGGGTAAGCAACGCTGTCAAGAAACAGCAACAGTTCGTCAACCTTATTTCTTATAGATTGTATATTTAGCAACATTATATTGACGCTGACACTGTTTCGACCCCTAAAAAATGTTTATCATTTAAAGTAGCGTGATTCTCTACTGATTGAATGTTAGGATCCACCAAACTACACACACTCGCACATCTGTCCCCAGCCAACAAACTCCTGTTCTCCTGCTCTTCCAACTCAAGAGCATTTCCTTTATCCAATTCAAGCACTGGGTCATCCAAGCAACATACTGCAGATACCGAATTAATAATATGATCTTCATTATCTTTGGAGAAAATAAACCTCATAATGTGGTTAAATAGTTTACATGCCAGGTGCATTTTTGAGATATCTCCCAAATGAGCTGTAGAATTGCAGTCAAGCAGACCACTAAGATCTATGTTGTATGCATGTAGGCATTTATAGAGAGAGATATTACTGTTGTAAATTACATCCTGATCACCAATCATATGTGGACTGGTAATAACTAGATGATTTGTATGACTTGTTGCAAGAATGAAAGCTCTTAAAATTACCCGCGGAGAACAAATACCATATAGCCATAAGATAACTACATCTCTCTTATTAAAGTTTTGGGACAGGCCAGTTGCTGTGTGTGCTAACTCTTCATTAGAACTTCCTGGTTTCAGGTAGGTGGATATATTATAATGCTCTCCAAATTTCTGTTTTAAATAAAAGGTCATATTTTTTCCACATTTTCCTGCAATCAAAAGAATTTTAGGCCTGTTATCCTTGTAAATAGTAGGAAAAACGGCTGTGGTGGCGTTATAATTTTGATTTGCTGTAAAATTATTTAGCTTGTTAGTAAGCTCACAAATTTCTTTTTGATAAATACCATTATCAGTCTCCAACATTCTTAATGATTCCATAATGTTCCTATTTGTTGTATTAACATTATCAAACCTAATTTGGAGCTCTTTAAAGTTTTTTGTACTTATTTCAATGTCCGCCAACAGTTGCTGATTGAGATTTTCAAGTTTGGATAAATCACTATCTAATCTTTTCCTCTGTTTAGGCTTTTGTTGTTGTTCTTCACAAGTAGTTTGAGTAGAGATATTTTTAGTTATTAATAAGTTAGTCTGTGTTGTGGTGTGGGAAACACTTGGTTCATTTTCAATTACTACATCGGAGTTCCTGGAAGTTTCTATTTGTGATTGCAATGCTTTAATAATTTCCTTCAGTTCTGTTATTTCTCGTACATATCTATCTTCTAACTCCAAAGCATCATCTTCAAAAGCGGTTGATTTTCGTTTCAACCGCTTAATATATTCATCCCTTTGCTGAAGTTCTCCCCTTAATTCCAAATGAATGCTCTTTAGTGCGGCACATTCAGTTCGTGACAAATCATCATCATTGGTATCTCCTGCTGAACAGATATCAGAACAGAATATTAGATTCTCTGTTATTGTGGTCCAACCCCTTTTCCTTTCCAAACAACTTGGATGAAACAAGTTATGACAAGCAACACACAACCAGTTATTCTGTTGCTTATTTTTGCAGCATTTGAATTTTGTAGCCATAATTCAAGTTCAATATAGGGCGAAGAAATGATGAGCCTTGTCAGAAGCAGTCTTGATCAATAATCACTTACATAAAATATGACTATATAACAGAAGGATAAATAAAATACATCAAAACGAAAAGCAAACAAAGGACACACGCTTCTCGCCTTGGAGCCTATCAAGGCATTGACAGTTATACAAGCACAAGGTATGAGGGCTCCAGGAAAAACAAGAGGGTTCAAACATAGGTTAGACAAAAGGTTAAGATAAGGACACAAAAGGATAATTTTATATTAATTATTTGTGCATTTATGATTCCTAATATTAGCGTTAGTCAATGCTAAAACTCCCTATTAAAAATATAGTTTAGGTCGGAAATCAACATAAACAGAACAAACCAACAAAAAATTTATAAAAAATTTTATGTTATCGTTAAATTATATTAATGTTAAGATAATTCATCAATTCTTTACGCATAAGTTTCCGAAACCTGAAAATTCGTTGATATTCACTTATTGCCGGTAAAAAACTGCACAAGTTGATATTAAATAATTGAATTAATTCGCAGTATTTATCACAAAAAATTCACTTTATATTCACAGAGAGACCACACTACTTGCTGTTTATTACACTACAAATAGCTCACGTATCTAGCATGTCTGCTTCGCCCGTTGCCATAGCAACCATCGTAAATAAATCTCTATATTGCAGTGCAATTATTGATCTTGCTGTGTGCGATTCCCACGTGTTTCGTGACTGTATTGAGTGTCGAAAACCGCCCGCACCGGCCGATCTTTTGACAAGTTATTCAGCGCGCTACGTTTTATAGTTAATTATCTTTTATGAGTATTATCGCACTAATTTTGATTAGAAATTTATATTATGAAAATTTGTATTTTTAAGAAATGTAATTTGAGAAATTGCATTAATGTTGATTAGAAATTTAGATTATAAAAATTTTATTTAATTAAAAATATTTTTACTTTAAAGTAATGAAATTTTAGAAATTGTAAGTGAAGCGGCGCTTCACCTGCGTCCAATGACGAGCCGCCACTGTAATAAGGATGTCGCAAATGCAACTGAAAACATGAATAGGGAGCTAACTAAACTCGAAAATATTTAAATGTTAACAGATTGAAATTAAATGTGGAAAAGACCAAGGCAATGATCTTAACAACAAGATATAAGTACCTGTCTGTGAATAGCAATATCATTGGCATTCAAATATATGGGCAGAAAATTGAATTAGTAACAAAAATTAAATACGTAGGGTTTTATATAGGCAACGTCCTCAGGCTCTCTAGCCATTTCGACTATATTAAAAAAAAAATTGCCAAGAAACTTTACTTCTTTTCACGTGTGGCTAGGGATTTATCAATAAATTCTAGAATTACGGTTTATAGTAGTATCATTCAGCCACACTTTAACTACTGTCCCAGTTTCTTGTACATGCTAGATAAAAATAATAAAATGTCTTTGCAAAATAGGGCTATGAGAATCATTCTTTCTTGTAATACATATATATTCCGATATGCACAATGCTCTCATGCCTGGACTAGCTAACACTCGCGGATAAGCTGACATTCTATACATTGACATTAATATACAGGGTGTAACATAAGTACGTTAAAATATTCGAATGACGTATTCCTGAGGCAATTTTAAGAAAAAAACTTCATATGAACGTATGTCCTAAACTAAACTTTTGAGATACAGGGTGGTAAAATTATCAGAAAAAAATCTATTTCGTATAATAACTGTCATACTATAGTAGATATCTTTATGATATTTGGTGCATGTCTTCTATGCATCAAGATGCAATTTCTGATGTACAGACAATTGTATTATTTCTACCAGTGGCGTCCATACGGGCATTGCATTTAATATTTTTGGAGAAAAAAAAGGTACGCCACTGCTTTTTCTTAAACTAAAAATTATTTTTGAAATTATCATTTATTTCTGTGCAAATTTAATCTCTTGATTCTCTTTCGTACGATGCATGGTTTTTGCTTAAAAAAATAAAAATCATGTTTGTGCAAGCTGAAATCCTCGATGAAATTCTAATGTGGTAATCATTATTGGTACTTGAAAGTTTTTTTATTTTTTCCTACAGTAAAATTAGTTACTTATTTCTAAATTAATTAACAATTGATATTAAACGAAGTCAATAGCCTGAAAAATAAAAAAAAAGATTTCCACACAGCAGTTACCGCATCAGATTTTTAGCGATTTGACCCTGAAGTTATTTTTTTATGCGAAAACCATGCGTCGGATTAAAGAAAATCAAGAGATCAAATTTGCTCAGAAATAAATGAGAATTTGAAAAATATTTTTTATTTTAAGAGAAAACAGTGGCCTACCATTTTTTTCTTCAAAAATATGCAAAGCAAAGCCCGTACGAACGCCACTGGTAGCAATAATAATTGTCTGTACATCAGAAAATGCATCTTGATGCATAGAAGACATGCACAAAATATCATAAATATATCTACTATAGTATGACAATTATTATACGAAATAGATTTTTTTGTGATAATTTTACAACCCTGTATCTCAAAAGTTAGGACCTTTAGGACATACGTTCATATGAAGTTTTTTTCTTAAAATTGCCTCAGGAATACGTTATTCGAATATTTTAACGTACTTATGTTACACCCTGTATAATACTGTTAATAATCAGTCACCAGGTTATATGAATGATTACATAACATTTAATAGAGGCATACATAACTACCCCACCCGAAGTAGGGATAATTTCTACATAGGGAGAGCTAATTCGAGAAAAGCAATGAACTCGTTATTCTTTAAGGGTTTAAATGAGTATAACCGTTTGCCAGCGGAAATCAGGAAATCCTCTTCTGTCCCAGTGTTCAAGAGAAAGTTGTTCCTATATTTTAAAGAACAAATGTAAACTATATTATTTATACCATCCTTGTGAATCTCTTGGAATAGGGCACCTGTATCCTGTATGTATGTTATTATCTTAGTGTGATTTTGTTAGTCTTTTGTAATGTCTTGATATTTAAGCTGTATTTTGTGTAATATTAACTTTAGTTTTATACATTTATTCGCTCTTCTTTGTTTGTGTATTTGAAATTAGGTATTACCTAAATAAATAAATAAATCTATATTTAAAAAAAATATCTCAAATTTAAATTTTCATACATGTATTGCCATTGTTTCAAGGGAGGATTGGTCAGAGGTAATAAATGTAAATAATATCGATATGGCAAGTGATAGTTTGGTGCAAAAATTTTAAATGCTATTGAAGTCGCTACTGAAACCAGAACTCTTAGGTACAAGGAGTTTAAAACAAATAAGCCATGGATGATAAATAATTTGATCCAAGCAATACAAAAAAGGATAAAATGAAAATAAATTATTATTAGGGACACACAACATCAAAGAGAAAAATAAGTATAAAGCCTATATAAACAAAGTAAATAAATTAGTTAATAAATTGCTACTATAAAAAACGAGATGGAAAATAGTAAGGGTGCCATTAGAAAGATGCATAATTTAATATCTGAAGCAACATATGGAAAAAGGAATAAAAACAAGAATAAAATGAAAAATATGCCTTTTTTTACCGACTATTGTTATGATTTTTTTTGTAAACGTTGGTAATAAAATGCTTGTTAAAATAGAAAATCCAGATAGGCCATGTTGGTAAATCTATGTTTTTAACACCTCTGAGAGAATGTGATATAGTTAAGCATATAAGCTCTTTGCAGAATCCAATATCACAAAACATTTATGCTTACTTCTGTTAAAATTTTGGTTTATATAATTAATTTCATTTTTAAATCAGTCCCCAGACACTTTAAAACTACAGTTGTAACTCCTATTCATAAAGCCGGAGATCAAACTGATATAAACAATTTTAGGCCAGTTATCGTTATTAATACCTTTGCTAAGATTTTTGAAAAAGGCCTTAAAAAAACGCGAATTATATTTTTAGAAAGCAACAATATTCTCAATGGACTGCGTACTGCAGGTATGAAAATAATAAATAAACTTATAAAACTTACTTCAGTCAATCGGCGCGACCCAATTTTGATAGAAGAAGTAGAACTTATATTTTCTCTAACTGGCCGAAATTTCATGAATTGTTTTAAACGTTAGGTGTGGAAAAAAGGGAAATATGTAATTTTATGATGATTTTGATCCCTTATAATATAAGTTAATTTTACGGTGTTCTTTTTACTTTTTTGCTTTGTATTTTCTTAGTAGTATTAATTTGTGAAAGATATCCTTGTTTGAAATTACTATAAAAAAATTTTGCTTATATATGATTTTTTTACATATACAGGTGTGTTAAAGCATTTAGATACAAACAAAATTGTGGAACAAAAATACCTGTATATTTGTTGCAAATGCAAAATTGTAAGGTAATTCAATTTGGTTAATGAAATTTGATTTGATTTCATTTATGTAGCACACATTCTATAGAGCTTTTTATATGGATTTATATGGTTTTCAATTAATTTGGTACGTCGTTACATACAGAAAATTGAAAAATAGAAATAAAGAACGTGGCGTTAGAGGTCGCGCACAGTTATCCACAATAAAATAACTTACTAAAACGTTTTCAAATATGATTGATTGTACCTATGAGACGTACAGTTTAGAACTTTATTATTTGATATTAATCATTCATTTAATATTAAAGGTGGTGGATATTTTATCGTTTCAACCAAGACCTCTTGCGAATTTAGAATTTTGGTTCTTTTGATTAACCTAAATATTGTGGATGCGACCCTTGTTTTGCAACTCATCTAATTTTCATAGCACCATGTTTTTGTTTCTGAAGTCAAATAATCAAAACAGTTTAGAATCATATCATCAATACAATACAATGCAATAGTTTATTGATGTTAATACAATTTACGTGTTTACACAAGTCATAAAAATCAAATAAACAAAACTATAACATAATTTGGATTTCAGAAAAGCTTACAATATAAGAGAAATAGTATTAAACATTTAACAAGTATAACATGTAACAAAAATCAAAATACATCACAATTAAAATACTCATCAAAGCTATAAAATGCATTTCTAATTAACAATTCCTTTATTCTATTGTTAATTTGGCTTGATGGTAAGTCCCTTAGGCCAGGTACCTAGGGCCATCCTGACACCTTTTTAGTCTACAATACCCTGACACTAGGTCATTCCTATATCGAGTGTAATGTTAGTGGATGTCACCGTTGGATCTGTATTGATGTTCATTCTTTTTAAGATAAAGCATGCAATCCAAAATATAGACAGATGACAGTATCATTATATGACGCTGCCGGAAAACGTCCCTGCAGTCATCCCTGTAGCCTAATCCATTTATAACTCTAACAGCCCTTCGCTGCAAACCAATAACTCTCCCCGACTGAACCGCATGGCCCCATGCGAGAATAGAGTAGGCCATATTGGAATGAAACAGGCTGAAGTATGCTGTTCTTAGAGTATTCAGGGATACATAACTAGAGAGGCTGCGAAGCATATATAAACATTTTGTCAATCTAGATGTCACATGATCAAGTTGGGCATCCCAAACCAACCCCGGATCAATCCGGACACCCAGGAACCTGACCTGCTGAACATCATTCACATTACCCATTTCTCCCAACGAAAACACCAATCTTTCAGGCTTATCACGATTCAAAAGTAGCACATTTGATGCAAACCAGACCTCAACCTGCTTCATCACGACTGCAGACTCCCCCACAACATCACTAAGAGTAGAAGCCCTAAGGGATATTGTTGTGTCATCAGCAAAGAGTGTGAACTTAGCATTTGGATACACCAATGATAGGTCGTTTATATATGCTAAGAAGAGAATTGGGCCCAAATTAGAGCCCTGTGGAACCCCAATAGTAATATCACTCCCCACCGATTTCAAGCCTTGCACCCTCACTGCCTGGGTTCTTTCAGACAGATATGAGCTCAATAAGGTCAAACTATCATGGTCAAAATTATGCTCTCGTAGCTTCTGGATGAGAATGCCATGATCGACGCAGTCGAAGGCCTTACTTACACAAGACGCAAGTCAACTATGCCCAAAGTTGTATTTCTGTCCTTCCTGAAACCAAACTGACAATCTGTAAGTAAGCCATTATGTTCGAAAAAAATCTGTTCTTTTCCTAGCCATACACTCTTCAAAAATCTTTGAAACAACTGGAAAAATAGAAATAGGCCTGTAATTTTCAGGCAATTGTTGATTTCCTTTCTTGTGTATAGGTGTAACTAACGCACGTTTGAGGACTTTGGGAAAAGTGTTTTTACGAAGGCAACAGTTTATCAGCTTGGTTAAAGGAATGACAACCACATTCATGACAGACTTCAGCAATTTCGTGCTTAGACCATATACATTAGCAGCTCTTTTATTTTTAAGACCGCTAATTATGTCCCTAACCTCATTAAAAGTAACTTCCCGAAAGGAAAAATAGTAGTCAGGCATATAGGTCTGTCAGAGTTTCCACAGGGTTCATCTGGGTTTTTGGGATATCTTTAATTAAGTTGTGTGCAATGTTGACAAAACAAGCACTAAATTCATCAGGTGATATTTGACATTGTTCATTATTTTTTTGAGATATATTTCTATGTTTATTAATTAAGGACCACATGCACTTAGATGGATTTACAGAGGAGTTAATAAGATGACCATTTGCGTTTTTCTTAGCCTCCTTGATGGCATTTTGATATTTTTTCCTACACTTTTTGTATTCCTGTGAGAATTCTGGTTGACCATACTGCCTTGTTAGTTCACTAAGTGAATTTAGATATTCACGCAGCTTTCAAACTATCATTAAACCAGCTAATATTCCCATTTTGGTCAGATCTTGCCAAATAATTTTTTTCTGGGAATGACTTTAGGTAGGCCCTCTCAAAAACTTTCATGACCATAATGCACTAATCTCCAGCATCCATCTCACAACAGTTCAGAAAGTTCAATAACTCCGATGACACACACTCGTAGAACACACACACACCTGACATTCTAATAGGTCTACATACCTTCCTTTCCAATTCAAGGTTACTAGGTGTAATCGCCACTTCAAACTCCTGTCGCTGTCCCAAATGATCAGAGATGCCCAGGTCAAGGGATATAAATATTAATCTAATTAGGAACACTTTTGAATCGATCAAGGAGTCCTTGTTGAACCTGATAAATTGTTCTCTTGAGACTGGTGAGATTCCAGATCAACTTAAAATTTCAACAATCATTCCCATACGAAAAATCAATAAATCCAAAATGGCCAGTGACTTAAGACCAATAAATATACTGTGTACAGTAGATAAAATTTTAGAAGAAGTTGTTTATACACAGCTTGTTAAGTACCTTAATGAGAATGGAATGATCAGTGATTTTGAATCGGGCTTTAGACAAAGGTTTAACTGTGAGACTGCCATGCAGGGTGTGTTGGGTGACTGGAAGCAGAATGTCGATAGGAATTTAGCTATTAGTGCTGTCTTTTTGGATCTAAGAAGGGCTTTTGAGACTGTGAATCGAAACCGCCTAATATTGAAATTGAGAGGTGTAGGACTAGATGGGGTAGTCTTAAGGTGGTTTATTAATTACTTGAAAGATAGAAAACAAGTACTAAAAATGAATGATGTTTTATCACAAATGAATATGGTGTCTCACAAGGTAGTGTTTTGGGTCCTTTGTTATTTATTGTATATATAAATGACCTAATACAGTATGTTAAAAACTGCACAATTTACCTTTTCGCAGATGATGCCCATTTTTATTTTGCAACATCAGACACACTTGCACTTCAAACAAGATTAAATGAAATAATGAACTCAGTTTATAACTGGTGTAATGTAAATGATTTAAAGGTAAATATTACTAAGACAAAATACATGATAATAGCAAAGGAATCTTTTTATAGACAGTTGCCAGCAGACTTAAACATAAAGGTGGGAGAAAACTGTATAGAGGGTGTATCTAAAGTAAAATACCTAGGCATTTGGATAGATAAAAAGTTAAATTTTAAAGCCCGTGCACTGGAAATCATCAAAAAAATTGTCTATAAAGTACATTATCTATCTAGATGCTCACCTTACCTAAGTGCTTGGACAAGAAAGACTATATATAATGTACTCATACTTCCCTATTTTAATTATTGTTCAAGTATCTTGTTCCTTTTAAGACATAATGAAATGTCTAGACCGCAGAAGATGCAAAACAGGGCCATGAGAGTGATACTCGGAAAACCAAGACTGACTCCAACTAAGGACATGTTATAAACTTTAGAGTAGTTGCCAGTGAGGGAACACTTACTACTTAACACACTGACTTTTATCCATAAAATTAGGTGCAGATATTAATGAGCATAATACATGGAATAGGAATAACTTTTACATCCCAAGTTTCTCAAGAACGTGCCCAAAATTCCTTGTTTTTTAGCGGTTTAAATAGATATAACATATTGCCGAATTTTATTAAAGCAATAGAAAAGGTTGACTCCTTTAAAATAGCTTTAAAGAAACATTTATTTATTGGCCTTGTTTAATGATTATTGTCTTCTTACTACTATTGATTTTATTTTATTGATGGCATGCCAGTTCTTTGTAGAATATAATAGTTGTAAATGTTGTGGAAGTGTTAAACTCTATGTCATAATCAGTCTTTTATTTGTATGCTTGTTGTTTGTCTTTTTTTAATAGATTATTGTTTTATTTTGTTTTGTAATTATTTATATTATTTTATTTGACATTGTATTATTGTGTTTTTATTTTTGTGTTTAAAAATGTATTATTAGTCTTGACTAAATAAACGACTTAAACCAAAAAAAAAAGTCAACAACAGAAGCCGAGACAGAACTATCCGCGAATTTCAGAAAAATATTGTCGAGACGGACCATGGACCTTGTGGCCACGTTTATTGTTTTTTCAAAGCCAAAACCCCTCAAAACGTCACAGAGAGCCACCGTCTCGCCCTGGCCCGTTCCAAAGTGGACATTAAAGACACCTGCTAGGATTATTTTTTTGTTCATACCTAATCTGTTCAAAATGATTTCAATGTTTACCAAAAATGTGTCGAAACTACCCTGAGGAGGCCTGTAAAATACTAAAATATATAAATTAAATCTTTTTACATAGATACCACAACATTCAAGGCATTTTTCTACATTAAAACTACCTAAAAAATATAAAGACGTAACATTAAAATTAAAATCTCTATTACATAAATAACAGATCCGCCCCCCGTGCTTTGTTTTCTGGCAAAGCAGCTTGCAGTTAAGAAGTCAGCAACTTGTATGGTCTGAACCTCATCCTCTGTCATCCAATGTTCCGTTAGCCCCATTACATTGAAGTCTTTGTCAGAAAGAAAGGCTTCAAGCTCATTAACTTTATTTCTAAGAGATCTTACATTTGAGTGTAGGAAATTTACCTTTTGAAGGGCATTTACTGTTGTGGTTGGTGTTTGTCCTGCTACCTGCGGTCCAGGATTCTTGCCGATTGTCGGCTCTGTAGATTCAGAAAATGGTTCAACTGTATATATTTAAGCCGAAGGTCTGGGGACATATAAGCATCCTGTTTGTTTTGCGGTATCAGATGCACACCCCTATAGACCAAACACCTATTCAGAATGATTATTTTCAAAAAAAGTGAGGGCAAACCTGACCCTAGGCACATTCGTAGATTAACGGGGTTTATGGCTTAGAGGAGTAAACCCCGCGAACTAACTATACAGTTCATTTTTACAATCTATGAGTTCTGGATTTTGCTGAGATTTTATTAGGTGTTCCATCAATTATTTTGACTGGAAAACAGCAAGTTTAGGAATCGTGAGCTGTACAAAATAAAAATAATTCATCATATTTGTTATTCATTTCTTTGGCATGGAGCATCTTTTAGAAATATGCAGTAGTTCTTTTAGCTTATTATTCAAATTATTTTTAGGTAGAAGGGATATCCTTGGTGCTGCTGAAACAGGAAGTGGGAAAACGTTAGCATTTGGTTTGCCTATTATAAGTGGAATCATCAGACTAAAAGAAAAATTGGTTGCAGATGAAAGTTCAAAAGAGTCTGATAGTGACTCAGATAATGAATCCGATTTAGGTGTTAATGAAAATGGTAAAAGATGACAAATGCTTTAAAATTGGGCTACATTTGACAGTTGGGAATGACAACATACTCGTATTTTTGACATTTTACCAACACAGAATTGTTCGAGTAAAAGCTCTTTGGAAAAAAAACTTCGTATTATATTCACAATTCATTTCATGTGTAACTTAACCAAAATTTTATTTTCAATGTATGTTGTTCTGCATTACTTATGATATCTGCGTAGATAGACTATCAATTACATATTCATAAATTAAATATATATATTTTTATATGCCAGCATTTTATGGTAAGATTAAATTCAGTTTGAAATATTTTAGGTATCGGGTGTGTTAAGTCATATAAGATAAAAGACTTAAAGGTTAAAAAACCGTTGTATGCTCTCATTTTGACCCCCACAAGAGAATTGGCCATGCAAGTGAAACATCATTTAACGAATATTGCAAAATACACAGGTAAAATTATAACAGTCGCTTTGGTAGCTGCTTCGTTGTACTGGAATATTATTTAATTGCATTGAAATAAATACAAGAAATACACTGTTTCTTTTTTTAATTGTTTTTTTTAGGACTTAACGTTGCTGTAGTAGTAGGCGGTATGGCTGCTGTGAAACAAGAAAGAATTTTAAGCAAAGGACCCGAGATTGTTGTGGGGACACCCGGACGTTTATGGGAATTAATTCAGCAAGGAAATGAACATTTATCCCAAGTTGACAGCATCAAGTACGAGACGTTGTACCTTAGACTAATGACTAATATTCCGACTTTCTATACTTTCATAATAGCCATTGGCAATATTTATAAAATATCAGCATTTTCTTATTTTAAACTAGCTGTAATTAGTTTATAATTAAATTGCAGTGGACGAAAGGTCCCCAAATACGGTTTTGTATTTGCTCACACTTCATTATTACATATAATAGTCCCGTAACAGCCAGCCTAATAATACAGATCTACAATTTAACTACTGCAAATTGTAAATATTGTTGAATAATATTTGGTCGTTTGTTGGAAGGCTTGGCTGTATATAACCTTGAATTTTACAATATATATGCTTTTCAGATTTTTAGCGATTGACGAAACCGATAGGATGCTTGAAAGAGGACACTTTAAAGAGTTACATGACTTGCTGGAGCGAATTAATTTGGATGAACTGAAAAAAAATAAGCGACAAAATTTTGTGTTTTCCGCCACATTAACCTTGATTCATGATATTCCAAAACACTTGATCAACAAAAGTAAAATTAAGGGAAGAAAAGTAAGCGACATGTCCCCGGAACAGAAACTTCAAAACATTGTTGATACTCTTGGAATCACAAACCCTAAAATTGTTGATTTGTCTCAAGGAACAGGTAAATCAAAGTGTAAAAATATTAACACGCATATGGTTTAGGTATATCAGAGAGATATTTTGTCTTAAAACAGCATATTAATTTTATTATTTGTTTTATCCCAGACTCACCTTGGAATGGAATGATGTTGTTCTAATACTGCAAGAAGTAGAAAGATTTAGTTGATGATTACATTTCAGTTTAAGTAAAATATCATTTTGACAACAAACATCGAAACTAAACACTGCAGTTTCGTTTAGGTTTGCCTTGCTAAAAATAACAACCGACTTCAGTCTTGACCAATAATAGAATCAACTTTAAGTCATGTATACGGTGTTCCAACGAGGACCGAGCAGGGCATACCTTTAACTTTTACCGTGTTTTTGAAAAAATCGAAATAGCCAATCAATGTTTTTTTCAGGAGATATAAATAATATTTGAACCAAATTAAAAAACTTACGTCATGGACGTGTAGGTTCTTAAATGTGTCATCTATTTTTTTTACTGATTTTTTAAGAAGCTGCATTTTTACGTCGGTAATCCTGAGCACATTTAATATTGTGGTAACTGTTTTTATTATATTTAATTGTCTTTAGCAATTCCTCCAAATCAGGATAAATTTGACCATTTAGCGCCGTTGGCGCTGTATTAGAAAATGCCAGAGAGGCAAGAAGAAAATTCATTACAAATTTTCACAGAAATGTATCCGTAATTGTCATTTTAAGGATAAAGATCTATTTGAAGAAAATAACAGGGCAGAAAAAGAAATTCACAAATAATAATAATAATTACAATAACCTAATAGAACGAAACTACTAATAATTTGGTGTTTCAAGATAATCCCCGTTTTTCTCGAAGCAACATCGGAATCCTCTGCAGTCTTTTTAAATTTGCGATTATAATGTAATTTTTTTCTAACAATAGCAATTTTTCCATGATCTCTTCAACATTTTAGTTTCTTCTCAATATTTTTTAGATCATCCCACGGTATTCGTATACGAATACAGTATTATAATCCATGTAATAATTTAAAATGAATATCACTTTGAATATTTAATTAGTTTTATTTAGACATATTAACGAAGTATTTCGAATGAAAAATCTGAGGTTTTTTTTATATAAGCAGAATTATTACATACAAGTCGCAAGTTTCAGTATAAGAGAACGTAAAGCATAAATATTATAAATACCATTTAGAAACAAAATAATAGAAATAAAAGCATAATATTGACAGTTAGAGCAGAAATCAAGCTTCAACATATTTGTTTTTAGCAAAACTAATATTTCAAATTATTCTGCACTAAGTTGCTTAGGCTTAGGCGAATTAATCATACCCGCAAATCTAACTAACCCTTCTACAGGTGCAGATGATCGTATATAATTATATCGTAGAAACATTTCCTTGATTGTTGGGAAATCGTTTTACAACTATATTATTGTTTTTTGTCTTCAACATATTGAAGGAGGTTAAGCTGAACTTTTTCGTGTTCCTTTTTCTTTTAAATCTTTTGTCTTTGTCATATGTCTTTTACATTTCACTTTTAAATTTAAAAACTCGTGTCGTCGGTGGTTTCCATCTGTTCAGGACTTTTGCCACGATTACTAGGCTTTCCTCGTGACATGTTATGATAAAGCGACAATTATTTAATAAGTTATACTCTGAGATTAATTTATCCAAACCTATCTTTTTACAACGACAATATGACAGTAGACACCCTCCACGAAAACATAATCAAAAGTGTGAAAACGGCAGTGGAAGAATGCTTCCCGGAACAAAAGAAAGAACAGAAAATAAATCAAAGAACAAAGCTCCTAATGAAGCAGAGGAGAGAGATGACAGACAAGACCAAAGAGGAATATAGGAACATCAATACGGAAATAAAGAAATAAGGAAGCACAAAAGGGAAAAGAACACAGAAGACATCAGAAATGTTATAGAGGAAAACAGAAGTTTAAAAGTCATGAAAAGGAGAAGCGCGATAGGAAAGAAAACAATACATAGGGTCAAGAATAAGCAAGGGAAAATAATAACAAACAAAATCGACATTATAAAAACAGAAACCTTTTATAAGAGATTATACTCATCACAAAAGGCAAAAACAAATGTAAATATTCCAAAAGTTTTAAATGAAGGGTCCGAAGATATCCCCGAGATAACCGAACAAGAAATCTCATCTGTACTAAAAGATATGAAAGACAACAAAGCCCCTGGCGAAGTCGGAATTCTGATAGAGACCATTAAGAAGGGTGGTCAAGGCCTCATGAAAGGCTTAAAAATCCTTTTTAATAAGTGTCTCCTGGAAGGGACGACCCACTCACAATGGGAAAATGCCATAATTATCATTTTACATAAAAAGGTGACAACACAGACCTTGCGAATTACAGACCGATAAGTCTTCTTAGTCACATATACAAAAATCATAACTAACCGTCTAACTAGGAAACTAGAGTTCTTTCTTTCGAAAGAACAGGCAGGTTTTCGTATGGGATATGGGACAAACGACCACTTGTTAACGGCTAAGGTTCTTATCGAAAAATGCGTCGAGTACAACAAACCACTCATGTTAACATTCGTCGACTTCGAAAAGGCGTTCCATACATCAACAGAAACTCTTAGAAACACTAGCTGAGTGCCGCATTGACCATCGCTACTGCAGCACTTAAATATATATATAAGACAGCAACAGCAAAGGTCAAAATTACAGAAAATCAATATACAGACAAATTTAAAATCGAGAGATAAACTATTCCTAGCTTTATTGCAGAGTATGCTAAAAAAATAAATTGGGAAAACACAGGGATAAACATAGACGGAAAAATTCTAAACCGCCTATGCTTCGCAGATGACATCGTGTTGATATCAGATAATATTCAAGAAGCCCACCAAATGCTAGAAATGCTAAACAACGAGGCAAGCAAGATAGGGCTGAAAATAAATCGAACAAAAACACAGTTCATGACAAATCTGGTACTAAATGACACATTAAAAATTTAAAACGAAAGTATAGAACAAACATACGTATATAAATACCTAGGACACGAAATCAGCATTGGACGAGACAACCAAACACACGAGATTCGACAAAGAATAGGTTTAACATGAGCGGCTTTTGGCAAGTTAAACTCAGTATTAAAGTCCAAGCTGCCAATATGTCTCAAGAGAAAAGTCTTCAACCAGTGCGTCATCCCTGTATTGACATATGGCGCGGAAACGCTAACGTTAACGAAGAAGAATGGTCACAAAATACAGGTGATGCAACGAAAAATTAAGAGAGCAATGGTAGGAATCAGACTCTCTGACAAAATCCCAAATCGAACCATACGAAACAAAACAGGCGTACGAGACGCCGGCGCCGTCGAGACTATTCTACATCTGAAATGGAACTGGGCAGGCCACGTGGCCAGAATGAAAGAAGGTAGATGGACGAAAAAGATTATAGAATGGCGACCAAGATCCGAAGCCTTTAGAAGTAGAGGCAGACCACCCACACATTGGACAGACAGCATAAAACGGATTGCAGGAAACTGGATCCAATCTGCATAAGATCGAAAAGCGTGGCAAAATTTGTGAGAAGCTTTTGTTCAACAGTGGACAGTATAAGCTCGAGATGATGATCTTTTAGTTCCTAAATTGTAACAACCACGTTCTTATAATTTATAGAATTGTTATTTATAAACTTGTTAATAACGAAATTTATTCACCTGAATTGCTAGCTTCAGTTTGTATAAATGTTCCTGTCAGAGACCTTAGAACAGTGAACACATTTAAACTTGAATTTCATAACATACTTTATGGTCAGCATAACGCAATAAATCGTGCAATGGCGGCAGCCAATCAAATTAGACTAGATATTTTCAATACTAGTGTCAACCAAATAAAACGAAATATGTGATCAATTACCTCCCTATAGAGTCTATATCAACCCTTATTTTCTAGTCTATACTTTCTACTTAGCCATCTTCAAGTTTTAATTTTTATGTATATTGTATACTGTTGTTTGTTATGCGTATGCCTAGCTAGTCTATGTCATTTTGACCTCCATTTGTTTTAATGGTTTTAAGTTTGAGTTATAGTGTTAAGGGAACTGTTGAAACTCTTGTAATGGGCACTGTGCCCGTAAATACATAAATAAATAAGTATTATTAATAACTCGATCACCCAAGAACACCAACAAAATATTTTCGACTATCCCGACATGCAGTTCTCGACCTTTGGGAGCGAAATTATCTATTTTGCACATGCAAGTGTTACCCGCACCCAGGCATCGCTCTTCTATAACATGTTTCTTCATGTTTTTACAGATAATAAATAATGTGATACTTATTGTTTTAGTCTTTGAATCCATGTATTTGAAGACTGAGATTCGAACAGCTGACCCAAACTAATCCAATTTTTTTTTACTTATAAACTCATGCCTTGATATCCTACCTCAAAGGTTCTGCTGTTTGGTGATTTCAGTTTGCCCACCTTTATTAGAGCATATATCTCGGTCGATGCTAGGGAGTTCTCTTATAGCTGACGATTGTGGCCGGGATTTCAACTCTCTGCGTGGCGCTTTCTGATCAGGACAGAATCTATGTCTCGGGCAACGAAAATGAACGTATCCTGTTTGACTATGTTTGTTGTTACGATTTGTTGCAGCTTAACGCTGTTCACAACGTTAATGGGGTAATATTGGATTAGATATTTTCAAACAGTCCTAACGTTCTTGTATCATGTAGCCAAATGCCTTTGACAAATATCGATGTTCATCACACCCCTTTTTTGATTGAATTTTCTTGTATCAGTGGAAAACTTGATCGGTCGGAAGTGCATGCTGTCGGCTACTGCTTTGAGAAAGCTGATTATGATTTGATCAACGATCACTTTGAGAGCGTTGATTGAGTTTTTTGAATTGCCTGTTGAAATGTTTTATACAGTCTTGTTTATTACAATCGATTTGTATGTCCCTATTAAAAGAACTTGCTCCTTGAAATTTCCACGATATTTTTCGAAGAGGACAATTGACCTAATCCATAGCAAGAACAAAGCATTTAGAGCGATCAGACGCTCGTGTTTGGTCGCTGACGAAAATAAATACAAATCTCTTAGATCTCAGTCCAAAGCTTCCATAAAAAATTATTACAGTTGTTTTCTTCTTGATACTCATAATAAGATTTCCAGAAATATCAACGCCTTTTGGACGTATGTTAAGTCACAATGTGAAACTAGTCAATATCCCTCTCGAATGAGACTTGGGTGTAATGAGTCCTGTGACCCCAAGGGGCTGGCTGATTTGTTTGCTAAGTTTTTTGAGTCTGTGTTTATTAATTCTGACTCCATTAATGTTGCTCCGCATTCCTGCTCTTTTGCGTGTTTGAACTTGTCCAATGTCAGTATTAACAGTTCTGTAGTAGATTTGATAAGTTAGTCCAACTCGACGAAGGGAAGGGACCTGGGCCAGATAAAATTTCCCCCTTATTCCTCAAGAATTGTAGCCCAACACTGACAGTTCCTCTTAGTTACATTTATCAACTCTCCTTGAATACGGGCACATTTCCTGGCCTTTGGAAGTGTTGCTCATGTGACTACAGTCTGGAAGAGTGGAGACAGGGATTATATAGAGAATTATCGTCCCTTATCTGTTATTGATTGTGTGGCCAAGGTTATTGAGTCGATTGTTGTTGACACACTGAAGCCTAGCTTTAAAAATATTATATCTGAACGTCAGCATGGTTTTATAACTGGACGTTTCTGCCAAACGAACCTCTGTCTGTACTCTAACGATCTGGCAACAGCAATCGACGCTGGAGCTCAGATTGACTGTATATTTCGATTTTGCCAAGGCCTTTGATGGGGTTGACCATGCATAGAATCCTCATTTTTAAATTAGCCTCAGACGGTATTTTGGACCCCCTCCTTTCTTGGTTGGCGAGCTATCTTGATGGTAGAACTCAATTTGTAAAGGTGAACAATGTTCTGTCTGGCGAAATATCAGTAACATCTAGGATTCCTCAGGGGATTTGGGACCTATATCATTTTTAATCTTCATTAATGACCTTGCCTCACAGTTTGCCCATGCACACTTTCTATTCTATGCTGACAACTTAAAGGTATATAAGATGATTTACTGCGAGGACGATTGCCTTCAGTTGCAACGTGAAATCTTTAAGATATCTGACTGGTGTGCTGTCAATGGCTTGAAGATGAACTTATCGAAGTGTAAGGTTATGACATTTACCCGCAAGAAAAAACCAATTTTATATGATTACTTTATTCTCAGAGTGTGCTTGATCAATGTTCTTGGGGTCATCTTCGATACTGAATTGAGGTTTAATGAACATATAAATAGTGTGATCTCCAAGTCATTCAGGGCAGCTGGATTCATTATGAGAACTTGTTTTGACTTCACTAATGTCCATGTTTTAAAGATACTTTATTACTCATTGGTGCGGAGTCACCTTGAATACTGCTGTATTGTCTGGTCCCTTTTCTATAGGATCCATTCTAATAGGATTGAGCGTGTTCAGGCTAGGTTTGTCCGCTTCCTACTCAGGAAACTTCATATCGAAAGAAGTGACTTTTCCTGCACTCAACCCCTGACTCGTTTGGGCTTGGATAGCCTGGAAACCTGTCGAATTTTCTTAACAATACTGTTTCGTTATAAGATCATCACAAGTGAGATTGATTGCCCTGATCTATCGCTTTGATCAATTTTTGGACGCCGCCGTCACGGAACACTCGTCTGATTGATCGATCGGTACACATATATCGCACTGACGTTGGGCATAATAGTCCCTCGAACCGGATTATGGAGTATTTTAATATGTATATTCCCACTGAATTTCAACTGGGTTGGTGTACGCACAAGTTTAAAACTGAGTTAAAGCGTATCTTATCTCACTAGCATGACCATTCGTTCGATGGCTGTTATGTCCATGGTGCCTTGTATTTCCGTCATGACATGTGCCTGCCTTGTATGGAAGTTTTGAGTGTTCATGTGTTTTACTTGCTCCTGTGTGTTGTATTTTATTATTGATATCAGATTAGCTTATATTATTGTGTTCGCTGTGTTGGTGTGTAATGTTTTGAAACTTGATTGTATTTCATTTATTGATACTGTGATTTATTGCTGTACTATTTGGAAATATCTTCTGTAAGTACTGTTGTTGTAAATAAATAAATAAATAAATATTTAACGATTTGAAATTTTCTTGGGTTTTCTACAGCCCAGTGATGAATGCTGTGTCAGTTAAATAGGTCTGATGTGGTAAATGTTGCTTCATCGGTTCACACAATTTATTTAAATAAATGATAGTTTCTATATTGTTGTTGAACCAACTGAAAACGAAGTTCTTTCTATACAATTGTTAAATAATGCTGAAGTAGGAGGGAGTATATGGTATATGAACATATAAATTTATTAATTTTTAAAGTTTTGTTGACAGTTCCTCGAGTAACCCTTCGACGTACCTGCTGCTCGTCGGTAGTAGATGTTCCGACCTGCATCGATACTGATTAGGTGGAATTCACTCTAAAATAACTTAAAATTGCTTGATCTTGATTTCTTCTTTGTATTTTTTTTTTTCTGGCATAGGTTTTTTATCTTTAAAATGGTATTTACGAATATATTTCTACGAACATTTGCAATATACATATATTCTTAGTTCTATTACATTTATTTTGTAATACAATCGGTAAATTTCTCTTGTCATTAAATAAATTACTAAGTGATTATACCTGCACATCTATGGAACTGTTAAATTAAACAGGTTGCGATAAAATTATTAAAGATAAAATATTAAAATATAATAAAAACAGTTTTTGCAATATTAAAATTTTTCATCATAATAGACGTAAAAGGATTCGATTTTTTCAAAAATGATAAAAACTGGATGTGCCATTTAAAAAACATTACATCAACTTTTTTGTTTTGTGCTTATTTTGGTCATATTTCCGAATTCTACTGAAAAAATGCATTTATTGGCTATTTTGTCAGAGAGAGAAAGTAAAAATTAGACCTTATTCAGTCCTTGTTCAAACATCTTGTACCATAAATAAGTGCTTGAAAAGCAACATAATGTCAGTACAATTTTAATTGCTCATAAATGTATGGATATAGATGTCCAATTTACTGACTTAATCTTATTATAAATAATACCAACGTTTTTAATTTCTTGAAGTTGTAAATACTTAGACATCTTTATGTTAATATAACAGTAAAGTAATGAAAAAATATCGATGTGTTTATAGATTATTGGATTTTTATCTTTTCTAGGTACTTCTGGAACTCTTACTGAATGCCGAATAACTTGCGCCATTGACGAAAAGGACTATTATGTTTATTACTTTTTAAAGAAACATCCAGGTAGAACTTTGATATTTTGCAACTCGATTGGATGTGTCAAAAGACTAACTACTTTACTGACATTATTGGATTGCAGTCCTTTACCTTTGCACGCTAGTATGCAACAAAGACAACGTCTCAAAAATCTGGAAAGGTTTGTATAATTTTAATAAACTCTTTGTTCGTTTTCTGACAAAACCTATAATACAAAATAACGTTTAGTACATTTCCAGACAGTCTTGGTCGATCAGAATGCTAAGTTTTAACTTCCTTAGGTGATCAGGTTTTAAATCCTATTTCATCACACTCTAGATCTAGATTTAGATGGGAACTAAATAAAGTGGATGCCAATCCGTTTTGAAAGTAGCAGTTCGTCTCAAAGAACTCAATTTGTGCATGCTTTCCTAAACTTTGTACAGCAAGAACTCTTAACCATTTTAGTAAGCTTAACGACCTTTTGTGAAAACCCCTCGCCTAAGACAAAAACCATGTAATAAACAAGTGGAAAACGGTCCATTATTCGCATTTTGCCGCACCAATCTTGATAATTCAAGGGAAAAGCGAGAAGCAAATTGCACCTATTGCCAAACTGACTCTATGAATTGTAATGAAATTGAACAGTTGGGCGTCAATTTGTAACGATTGTATGCATGAGACTCGTATTTATTTTTCTTAGGGGGTCGGTCGTCGTTCTTTTACTAGCAGTGCTTTTTCTGTGTATTGTGGGCGCCAGAGTTCCTAGAGACAATGCGAACTGAATATGAACTTTGCAAGACAACAATATATTAATTATACAATTAAATTACAACAATTGATGAAATTTGAAAAATTGAAATCTATATAATCAAATGGCAAATATAATAATTGATGAAATTATTTGAAATAAAGTTTATGAATAAATTGACTTAGTAATGAGAATTTAAATTAATTGTGACAGATTAAAAAAAGGAATGAATAAAGCGTTATTATTGGTCTTTACAATATGTTTATCTTCTGATTGGCTAATACTTAGCTCGTCCAATTATTCTGTAACCATGCGATCGTATTGGGACCTCTACTGGAACCGCTTCTGCCTGTTCCCAAGTTAGTGTCTCTTGGGCTTGTCGAGGACTTATTTGGATCCCAACGTATCGATTCCCTCAGAACACTTTGTACCGCAAGTGGACGAAAACTTGCTACTTGACAAGCACGATGTTTTCTTCCAGCCAATTGGCGGGGTGTTTAATTCAAGAGAAAATAACTTAGTCTTAGACCAATGTATATCGCTAATTAAATAATATTCAGGGAAATATATGAACATCAGTGACACTGTTAAACACATGAGGAAGCAATCAACAAATTGAAAATTTACTGGTTAAAGCAGATATAATCAGAAACTTAAATTACAATGTTAAATTGAGCAAAAATTATAAATAACTACTGTTACTCAAGATATCCTTTTCTTTACTTCAAAATATGAAATTCAAAAGAAAATAATGACAACAACCTCTAATAAATAACGAGTCTTATAACTCAAAATAAGTAATTGCTATTACTTTTTTATTTCGGCCCTTGGCACATAAACGATAATTGAGCGTAATTACGCCTCAATTCAATTAAAGATAAAGATAAGCTAATCACTATCTCGCATCGAGATAGAAATTTAGATAAAAGATAAAAACCAGATAAATTTACATATGTGAGATTAACCTCTTATAAATGCAAAGTAATGTCGGTACATCAGTGTTGAGACGAGACAAGGCGAGTGCTAATAGTTATATACTTGATGTAACAAATAAACTGAAAATTTAATTAAATGAGCCTGAAAAGAAAAAAAATATTAAGACCAGCAATACTATGAGGGAAAATTCCGAGAAATTCTACTGAAAATTCAATTTGCTACCTTTGCAGGAATATATAGAATTTACTCCGAGAATTCACCCAAATAATACTGTTGAATTTGAATGAAAATACGTAAAATAATGTGCGTTACCAGTAAACGATGCAATAATTATGTTCTCCGTAAATTTGGACTAAGCCTCTTTCAAATTACATGAATTTGATTAATGAGAGACGTTAATATTCATCAATAAGTCGGTATTCTTGGTTACGACAATAATTAAATTTATTTAAGATGTAAGCTAATTAAAAATGGAATAAAACAATGCTAAATTCTTGCTTTAGTCGAATAAGACTAATCGAATCAAACAAATATTAGTTATGTATTTAAAAATTAAAGAATTAGTTAAATATATTGCAAGATGAATTAAATATTTCAAGATCAAAAATTAGTACTTACCCGTCAAACGTCTCGACACAAGATTAACGACCTCGCTTTCAGATTTTAAGACGTTCGACAAATTATGCTGGCCGCTGTATTATTGGCTAATTTTATCATGTGATTACCACTATAAATCTCGCAGCGTCAAGCCATAGAAATACCCAATATATATTAAATATAGTAATCATAGTAAATTAAACTCATGAATTGTAGGTATAAAATAGCGTACTGCGCTCCAAAAATTGCTAACCACACGAAATAAACCAATACCTCCTTCAACTAGGCCAACTAGCTGATATTGAAATTAGCAGTGACGTCATAAGAAAAGCATTAAGAGGAGCCAAGAGGTGCCCAGTAAAAGTATTGTTTATTTTATCGCGCCTACTTCCGTATTTAACGTTGATTGCCACGCTGGGCGACTGGAATGTCAATTCCCATCTCGACGTCATGTACCCGGTGCTGCCAGATTGGGCGCTTTATCACAATTTGAGCTACTTGCTATTTGCCACTAATTATTTTTCAAAGAAACGTTAAATATTCGTCTTGGATTCCAAGATTACAATTAACAATATATTAGATACTTAATGTAAAAATTTGCTTTGGTATATTATAGTATAGTTATATTAAATATAAATAAATATTTAAAATCTGAAAAGTAAATATATAAAAACCGAAAAGTTAAGCAATAACGGAATCAAAACCTTTAAGAAAATAAACGTTGCTAACCAATAACCTAATTATTTTGTATAAATATTTGGTTCCATTTAAAAACATAATTTCAAATGTCATTCAACAAATGCTGTAAAAATTAAAGTCCAACTAAATATACGTTAATAGTTTACATCCCAAATAATGTATGAAACTAACTCTAAATCTGGCAACACTGCCTCAGTGCCTTCTGTCAGTTGGCGTAATGGCGTACTTTCGACCGGCTTCTTAATTATTGTTCTGTTCGATTTTGATTGTGTTTCTGTTAATTTCTTTACACTTTCGTGTGTGTAAATTTATGTGAACAATGATGTGCGGTGGAAACTCGCCGAAAAGATCTAAAGTTCATGTTTTTAGCCTCGTTTTTAGCTTTCCAATATGTTTGGAGTTGACCTGTTGCGTTCGTGTAATAAGAGTTTATTTTGTTCTTGTTCACTGTGGTCAGCAAATTTATAATATTTGTTCCTGTTAGCTAATTTTGGAGTAGGTAATATTTAGTGTAATTATGCCTCATAAAGGCTGTAATGCAATGTTTGCTATATGCCCTCAGTGGTCAAAAAACTTCAAGAACTAAAACGAGACAAAATATTAAAACATGGATATTCCCGTAGTTTAAAGGCCCTTTTTCCATCATTTATAAAAAAGCAAAATGTTAAATTAGCTCTCAAAATATTTAATCATTTTATTATAGAGGCTCTGAAAGGTTTTGTCTCGGGTGTTCTTAGATAGATAGATAGATAGATATTTATTTGATTCCGAGCACTACAAAGTTACAGTAGAAAGTAAAAAAAAGTTACAATAAAAAGTGATCAAAAATACAATAATTAAAATATGTCACATTATTACCTTACAAAAAAAATGTATATGTGTATAGGAAAGTATAATAATTTGTCACATTCACAAGACACAGCAGAGGATCTGCAATGCCAGTTAATCACTTATTTAAGTAGATATTTCTGTCATATTGTTTAAAAAAAAATAAGTTGTGAATTTTGTAAAGAAAATTTAACTTTAAATAGGTTTGTGTTGTAGTAGATTCTTACAATTTCATTAATTCCTCAAGTCGTGGGGCTCTTTTATATCCTCGTGAACGTAGTTTCAACAGCCTATATTATATTTAAAAAACTGATTAATGAGTTCGAAGACACATTTTTTTTTATTAAAGTCTTTTCTTTGTGAGCTGTTGTTAAACTAGGTATCTAAATCAAAACAGCCTTTTGACTCATTTTGAAAATTGTAAAAATCACCTAAAAATTGACGTTTCAAAAATTTTTCTTTGCAGCATTTCAAATACACTTCTTTCTTAATAATAATTATTGTTCTAAACATAATCATAATATTTTGGGTAAAAGGAAAAAAGGAAACTGGAGACTTTTAATAAATAAATATTAGACCCCAATAATATACCGAGTAATATACCAAATCTAACATAAAAAAGTAATAATTTGAAACCTGTATAAATCTTTCATGTTTTATCATAAATATTTGAAGATTGCAAGGTTCTTTGGATGGAGAAAACCGATAAGAAAACGCACTATCAAATTTGACATTACTATTACCCAAGCTATTACCTATTATGACACTTTTATACCTATAGTGATATTTTACCGTGGTATCTAGTTTCAGTTTATCAAAATAGGTAGATTCTATTTTGATAAACTGGATATTCAAAGGTTTTTGCTTTGAAATTTCGTTTTCCTTTAACAAAAATCGAATGAGGCACGTCTAAAGGCTGTTCATGACTTGCAGCCTTGTTTTAGCCGGAAGCTCTTAAATATTATTTATGTAGGTATGCAGAAAAAGGTAAGTAAACTGCAATTTCATATTTGATTTAAAAAAAAATGAGTAATACACATTATCAGTCATGATAGTCGTGCTTAAAGTAATATCAGCTTGTAGGAGGTATTGTATTAGGCCAATTACGTTTCAAACTACATATATAAAAAAGATAAATTTACAAAACACAAGTTTTTGTTATATTTTTTCGAGATTTTTGCATCTAAAATGTCTACTTAACTGTGAAATTTTAAAAGAAATTGCACATTTCAATATACGCCTGTAAATAAGTTAAGACCACTTTTGATGACGTCACGTGTAAGCCGTCTGGCCTTGTTGTAGGAGGTATTGAATAAACCCATTCGTGAATAGATGTCACTGGCAACTTAAATATTAGATATAGTAATCTATAGTGAAATAAATTCACAAATGGTAGATACAAAACAGCGTACTAGTGCTTCTAAAATCGTTACTTGCACGAAATAAATCCATTCGTGAAGAGATGTCACTGGCGTCTCAAATATCGAACACCGAGAATCATTTGCAAATGAACCGAAGTTTTAGTGGAGCGGAATAAGCCTATATTTCGTTACAGAATGTCACATTATTGGGGCAATTCTTAAACATACGTTTATAATGTTACTCTATTTTGAGGTATTAATTTGTTTATTTTAGTTGCTAATTTGCTAACTTTGTTTAAATATGTTAGTTTTTATTAGTGATGCCAGATGCAAATATATTACCATCAGAAATTATAGTAAAATTTGGTAAATTACCGTAATATTATTGCCGAATCGGGTCACGTTCTCTTATAACAAGTAATATTCTCGGTAATGTTATGTTTACTTTCCGCGTAATATATCCGAAAATTCTAATAAATTACGACCATAGTACTTAAACAAGCAGCCCTAAAAAATAATAGAAATATTTTTAAAAGCTAATTCGTCTAATGAACTCTGGCCATGGAGTTTGTATGGAGCATATGCAGGTTCTAAAACAAAAATAAAATATGCCATAGCACTTTTAAGTTTACCTTCTAGTTCAGCGACGACAGAAAGATATTTCAGGTCATGTTTCTTCTTACACTCTAGAAGGAGTAATATATTTTATACATAATGGGATGGAAAGTTGTTATTTATAAAGACCAAACGGAAACTTTTAGAAGAATATGATCAAAGAATCACATAAGGTCTTAATTTGAAAATTAATAAAGACAAAATAGGAACGAATTAACTTTTGCTAAGTGTCTCCTTTTCACTATTAAATCTTTCTTTACTGAGAGCAAAATTAATTAACGTATGTCCAAAACGTGGCTTGAGGTCCCCTTCCAATTCTGTTGTTAGTATGGACGCTAAAGTTAACACAGTTTTTCAGTAGTACTCCATCGGATTCATCAACTGCTGTCAGTTTAATTTTTTTACTGGTTACAAAATTCACTTTTTAATTTTTCCTAATTTTCTACAATATCGATTTTAGAAACTACACTTTGAAGGGATATTAAAGTACCTCATTGACACCTGTTTGGGAAACACCTCAACATGTGTATTAACTTATCCATTTTCGCCGTATACTTTGGTGATAACACCCTGTATGATCGTAGAATGGTTGAGCCCTAGTTCAAACCCAAATAAATTTATTTCACACAAAGTAACCTGCAATTTGTGCATTTAATGCATTGTATTTCAGTTACTCGTTAGTCTGAATCTGGATTGTCGGTAGAATAGATTCCATTATATGAAACAATCGCTGGAAAGTCAGTTGTCACTCCGTCAAGAAAAACGTTATTAATCGTTTTCAATGTAATATATCTTTGTCTCCGTGAATGTTGTGTAAACAACAATATGTCAGAAAAATAAAGACCATGTTTCTACCCCTTCAAATGAATCCGCGTCCACGCAATTCCCGCTTTATTGTCCCTGCCGCGCCGCACACTGGGTAAAAATAGGCATTTTCCGGAAAAAAAATTCTTTAAGTATCTAAAAAAGCTTCATAATTTTTGTTTTGGTTATTTTTCATATTTGTTATAGAAATGGTAACTAAACTTTATCTCAGGGGCGTCGATTTACGGGCCTTACCGGGGGCGGGAGGGATGCAAACCTTTTTAGAAGAAGCGTATAAATGATAACATTCCGCATATACAGGGTGTTTCAAAAAAACCTGCGCAAACTTCTAGGGCTCAGCTAAAAATAAGTTTAGTTTGCTTAATAAATTTATATCGGAAAGTGACTCCTAAGGGGTTTACAGCCCCCTAAATGGGCTTTCCTGAAGATGGTTTTTTTCGCAATATCTCTGAAATGGTGTTGAATAAATTAACGAAATTTGGTATACTCTCATAAAATAAAAGTGTTAAGAGGATTTTGTTTTAAATTAAAAAAAAATAATTCAGGGGCGTAGCGTATGGGGGCTTCAATGTAAATTTTGCCCCAACTTTTCCGTTATTGAGATTTTTTTACCTTTCAGCCCCCAAGTCGAAAGTACTATTATTTTTACATAAAAAAGGTACTCTTGTCTTGTTATGATATAACGCACCTTTTTCGAGATAATTCAATATTAATGTTAAATAGTCAGTGTCTCGATAATTTTTTCGAAGTACGCGATGTCTGAAAATCAGAAATTCAACATAACTATCAGATTGTCTGTTCCAAGAGGTGAAAAAAATATCACAGTTATATGCTAAAAAATCCTTTATTTCCAACATACCGGGTGTTAAAAATATATGACACACCCTGTATGTAGAATCACCGCCAACTAAGCTTTATCCGCAGATGATTTTTGCTTTATTACTTTGGCCAAAGTATATACTAAAAAAATAAATTGATAAGGAGATGTGGGTACATGTGGCTAGTAGTTAAATTACTTAAAATCTATGAATTGTTACAAAAAATTACTTTGTGTTTAGATTTTCAAGATTTAAGGTTTAAAATCGTTACATAAAAATTATATTTATAACTATTAAAGTCCCTGCTTGTTTAGTAAAAAAGTTGAAACTAAGCAAGTTATTTGATGTAGCAAAAGCTGATAGGATAACATTGTTATAATTTTTTATCTTGTTTAAAAATTTGGTATCAATTTGATTTAAAAAATAAATTTCCTTGTCATCCGGCATAAAATTTGGGCATACGAGTTAAAACTAACTAAAATAGTTATCTAAGAAGAGAAACAGAAAAAAAAATAGTTTATATAATGAAAAAGAAAAATTTACATTTTTTCCTCCCACAAGCCACTGTGCGCCGGTAAGAAAAAATTGATTTTAGTGCCTTACAAACACTTACCCGTGAAGCATCAGCCTTTGTCTCTGCCCTGCTTGAGTTTTGGCGCCAAGAACATCTACCAAAAGTCGTAGATATTTAATTGTTTTCTCATTTGTTTGCACAGATATTTAGAAAAGATCTTGTGTACTCTGAGTTCCCTTTTTTCAACACTGCATTAAGAATTCTTTGGGTGTTTTAACGCATTTTCTCGAGACATACAACTCGTAGCGTCTCTCCTGTTGAAAATAGAAGAAGGTAAAATGGCGGTTGGAAATTACAGTTAGATAGATCTATTCCTGTACTCAAGATTCGAATTAAATGTTCGAAGTCTTATATTCCTGGTGAAGTTAGTTGAGTTGAGAAAATTGCAGAAGTAAAGTAACAAGGTATTTAGTGTGAACGGAAAGCAGTCAGTTGAAATTTTGAAATAAATACAGTTTGTTTAAATTCAGTAAAGAGAGAAGTTCATGTTATATTCATATAATTAAGAAGTTTTGTTAGATATTAGATATTTACTAGTATAAACGAAAAAAAATATTTATACAATGCTATTAGTTAACCTAATGTACAGTATTTAGTTTTATGTGTGAAAGGACGATTGTTTGAGAGTAGTTAGAAAAAAATTTATATATTCATCATATTTAATGCAGATTAAATCTTGCATTATTAAAGTACCTAATACCTAAAATACATGTTTCAATATACACCCTATGAATACAATCTCACCTACCTATGTTAATACAGTATGTACACTAATTAAAGTGGTTACCACCTCCTTCTTTGTGGTGATAAATGATTTTAGAATTAATAGTTTATACCGCTATCCTTATTCATATTTCTATGTCTGATAAGTAACATTATTGTATAAACAAAATACAATGATAACATTATATGCCCAAAAATGAGGAACATAAGGAGTTCTCTCCTAACCCAAACTAAGACTCGGGCTGAAGTTGCTCATACTGCTGTTGTCACATCTGCGATATACGTAATCAATTGAATAATCTCCAAAGAAGAGATAATGTTAGCAACAAAGATTAGTTCACGTTTTATCACAGGTACTAAGCCTTATTTTTGATCAGAGAAATTAAATTCAAGTTTTACTTGATATACGTAATATCCAAAAAGAAAATATTAATCATTTAGAAAAAGAGGTCACTGAACTTCGATTAGAACTGCATCAATCTTTGCAAGACATAAAAAATTACCCTCAAGCACAGGCATCTAATTTTGTTGATCGAGGACTGAGCCCAGTTGACCCAATTGTAGAAATCCAGGAGAGAAATGACAGATTCAAGAATGTTGTTCTATTTAATATCCAGGAGAGCACATCTGAAGTGACTAATGAGCGTATTATTCATGACAGGGCCCATGCACGTAGAACTCTTGAAAGTTTGGACTTAAGCACCAATACTGATTTTAAGGTCCTTAGAATTAGGGAAAAGAATCACCAATGAGAGACCGAGACCAATAAGATTAATATTTTCTGACAAAATTCAGGCCCAAAACTGTTTAAAGAACAAGTGCAAGTTAAAAGATTCCTTAATCAAGCTAAGTCCAGATTTGACTAATCTTCAACGTAGTCAATTCAAGAAGTTATGTATTGATCTAAATGAGAGAAAGAGTAATGGTAAGCCCAACTTAACTATTAAATACAAAAATGGTAATCCCTTTATTACTAAGGTTTCGATTGGAGTTAGGCAGTATGGTGTTGATGCCCGGCACAGTGATGAAGCCCATCATAATGTAGCTACCACGAGAAAGTCAAAAAATATAAAAAAAAAAACGATTAATGGTGGATAGTGGGCGTGATAAACTACACTGCTATTTCCAGAATGTGGGAGGAGTTCGTACTAAAATTAGGAACCTCAGTCATAGTGTTAATTTGTGTTTATACGATGTTATAATTCTCGTTGAGGCCTGGTTGACCGTTGACTACAGTGACTCCGAGTTGGGCTTTCAAGATTTTCATGTGTTTCGATGCGATCGTGACCCTGCAAGTACGGGTAAGCTGAGAGGGGGTGGTGTTCTGATTGCTGTGCGTAGTGAATTGAGATCTGGACGAATTCGCTTAAGTCCATCAACTGTTGAACACGATTTGTGGAGGTGTCATGTGGTCATAGGAAGTATGTGTTCGGATCGGTATATGTGCTCCCACAATCGCATAGTGAACTATACGAGACACATTGCAGAGTTGTTTTGGAGGTGGCTGATGAATTTCCATTAAGTGACTGTATAATTTGTGGTGACTTTAATCTACCGAACTGCCAGTGGTCCCGTTCTGGGGAGGGCCTGGTCGATGCCCTTTTCCCTCGCCGGCCAATACTGTTTGTTAGGGGTATAGTTATTGGAATCTATATAGCTTAACATGTATTCAAATTTGAATAATCAGTTTTTGGATCTAATATTTAGCAATAATGCAGATGTAACGCCTCTTTCAGACGATACGGATTTTAGCTGGTCCGGTTTATTGGTTTTTTCGTGTGGTCCAGTAGTGCATTAAACTAATTGTCACAAGGTTTTAATGCACCACTCACGTTAGAACGAATAAAACCGGACCGGCTACCCTAACTCAATGTTTTTGAGCGATCAATCGGCAGAGGGTGGTGAACAGATTGTGAATTTGTTCGCCAGGCATTTTTCAGCCACTTATACCAGTGAGTATGTTCAGGTTACTGATTTCGTACCGAATAAGACTGTATATATCTCATCTGTGTTTATAACAGTAAGTGCTGTTTTTGATGGTATTAGCAATTTTGGAATGTTTAATTCTCCTGGTCCAGATGGCCTGCCACAGGTTTTTTATAAAAAGTTGCATTTACTCGTTATGTAAACCTTTGCATTTTATATTTAATTTATCACTTAACGACGGTTATTTTTCTGATTATTGGAAAACAGCTTATTTGATTCCTGTTTTTAAATTAGGTAGCAGGCAGGATATGAGTAATTATCGAGGTATTGTGTAACGCTCAGTTGCCAAAAAAATGCAAACCTAATTTACACAAATCTACAAGTTCACAATAATCTCCAAGTTCACAAATTCTCCAAGCTCACAATCGGTGGTACAGCCTTTAGTGCAGGAACAATGGCGGCCCCCAGCTTTTAGACAGTGGAGAAGGGTCGTGGTGAGTTCTAATGCCTGAGCGCCACGCGGTTAACTTATCGCCATGTTGGATCTTCCGTGAGATTCGACCAATAACCACGAATTGCGCTCCTCTCCGCTGTAACCTATTGAGAAAACTCGGAACGGGAAACAAATAAAAAAACACCACCGCAATTAAAGAAAAATAACAAGTGTATATTGCGTATTGGTGACTATACTTTTGAATTATATAAGGAAAATAATTGCTACAAGAAGACTTTCTTGTATATGTAGCTGTGACAATTAATATATATGTTAAAGATGGAATATTAAAAGTAACGGGTTAAAAATTAAGCAGTACTTACTTATGTTATGTCTACGGCGCCCTATAAATACGAAGACATGATCACGTGTCGTTTACATGCACTTGATTGGTGCTATCAACCTATCCGGTACAAAAATATGATAATCTCTTCTACTTCGACACTCTAAATAACTCTAATCAAAAAGCGAGAAGTTAACGTGCTAGTTCAAATGTACTAGAGATTCATGTATGTAAAATATTCATTAATGTAAGTAAAATATCCACCTATTAATTAGTATCGGTACCAAAGATAAACCTACATGAGTACTCATCGATATGCTATGTTGCTATACGAACAGTTCCAAAAATAGTTATATCATACAACGCTGGAAGATAACACGCAATCAAGTCTACGCTGGAAACAAGTAAAACACGCAATCAAGCCTACGCTGAAATTAATTAATAACACGCCCATACTATCCGGATGAGCTGGATAATCCAGTATACCTAGGCTAACTATTGAGAATTACTCCCAAATAACTTGAAGGTCGCTATATTTTAAACTAAGCAAAACCCTTAATCACCTTCATTAACAAATTCACCGAAACTTGAATTTAAGTAGCCCTAAATCACCAATCAAATAAAACACAATAATTTATTTATTTATTTAAACCCAAATCACAGTACAAAACCAATTAACAAATGGGTTAACAAGAGCATACAAAATATAACAAAGTATTAAGAATATACAAGTTTGAATATAGAAATTAAATTTTACAATTAGCTATAATATTTGAATCTATATAGGTACAAAAAATTAACATTATTATTACACATTATAAAACATTTATATGAGACAGTTTGCAGCCAAATATGTCGAAACTATATTGATGGCCATTATAACAACTACTTCGGAGTAATGGAGAATTTTGAAAAAGGTTGGTCCGCGGTGTAGAATTATAAAACACTTGTGAGTGACGAGATGCCGCCCTAGGTGTAAGAATAGATATCTGCTCCAATATACTGCTGCAATCAACAATATTATGCAATAATTTATACAGAAACCTTAAATCGGCAACCCTACGTCTATGCTGCAGGGAAGAAAATGTATGTCTTTGCAACAAAATTTCATGAGGATAACCTATGTGGGGATAATGACCATCAGATCTAAAACTTAAATATTTTAAAAATTGACGCTGAAGCCTTTCCAAATTATCCATATGAAGTTGGTATACTGGAGACCATATTATAGAAGCATATTCAATTTTAGATCTGATAAATGCGTAGTAGAGTAATTGAAGTGAGGAATTCTTAATAAATAATTTCGAATTTCTGATAATAAAACCAAGTGATCTGGAACACTCTGCTACAAGGTTATTTATATGAGGAACAAAAGAAAGTCTGCTGTCGAAGGTCACACCAAGATCCCTAAAAGTCTGTACTCGAGGTAATGTTACTCAATCTATCTTATATTCAAACAACAATTGATTTCTTTTTACTGAAAATGTCATGACATTACATTTGTTAATATTCAAAGATACTCATTGGTGTTACACCATTCAGCCATTTGATCAACTGCTGCTTGAAATCTATGACAGTCATCCACGCCCTCTATACACGTAAATATCTTTGCATAATCCGCATACAAAAGCATTCTACCATTAGTCACAATGCTATTAATAAAAATATTAAATAGTAAAGGACCAAGAATAGACCCCTGCGGTACCCCTGAGGTTGAAATATAAGGCGTAGATGACTGACCACCAAATTCGACCAGTTGCTGTCTGTTGCAGAGATATGATCTTAGAAATAAAATTAGTTTGTCTGTTAATCCAAAAGAATGAAACTTTGCAAGTAAAATATTATGATCTAAGCGATCGAACGCTTTCGAAAAATCTGTATACACCGTGTCTACCTGGTATCCCCGATCTAAAGAATCCGCTACAAACTGTGTAAAACAAAAAAGATTAGTAACCCTACATTTCCCTTTTATAAATCCGTGCTTCAAATCAGTAAACTGATGTTTTAATTGAAAAAATAGGCATTTATGCATAAACATCTCAAAACATTTAGAAAAATTATTAATTCTACAGGCTGGTCGATAGTTTTCTATGTTGTGTTTGTCGCCCTTTTTAAATACCGGGATGACTTTAGAGATCTTCCATATATCGGGAAATGTTGAGTTTTGCAGGCATTTACTGAAAAGAATAGAAAGTGGTTTTGCTAATATACATGCACAATCACGAAGAAAAAACGCTAGAATCTTATCCGGACCAACTATGCCTTTAGGTTTCATTTTCTTCAAACATTCCAATACCCCATTTTCAGTCGCATTCGTAATCGCAATTGAATTATATACTTGATTACTTATATTTTCCGGAATTAAAATTGGATTAGGCTGGATATAGGCAGTTTGAAAAAAATGTGCATATGCGTTTAAAATATCTGTTCGATTCCTAAACACTTGGTCATTCCATGTCACAATCTCAGGTAGGTCTATATTTTTTCTTTTCAAATTAATCAGTTGCCAAAAATTAGACGGATTACTAGTAATGCGATTCTCTATAGACCCACAATATTTTTTATATGCTGTATCCACATCAAATTTGACTTCTTTTCTAATTTGCTGAAATCTTAGATAATCATTATCGTCATTAGATCCTTTAATTTTTTTCCAAGCCCCAAATTTTTTCTAATTTTATTAATGATTTTAGAATCAAACCAAGGAGGATAAGTTCTTTTGCGTTTTAAGGTTTTAGGAACAAATTTATTTAGAGCAGAATAAACTCATCGCAGGCCACATTTATATCATTTAGCTCACACAAAAAATTCCAACACATATGGTCATATAAGCATCGAAAATCAGCTTTTCTAAAGTTATAAAATATATTATCTGTTGCATGTTTCGCCAGATTCTTCGCATGATTCAAATTTAATAATGTTTCTAAAGGTGGATGATGAGGATCTTCGGGCAACAACACATCCATGGCTCTTTCAACCTTACTCTTCGAAAAATCAGTACTAACAAAAATTAAATCTAATAACCGGTTATTTACATTAAATATCGAGTTAATTTGAGTAATGTCAAAAAATTGCGAAAAGTTTATAGTAGAGAGAGTTCGATCATTGACATTGCAGTCACCAAGTGAAGAGTTTACGAAATCTGCCAAATTAAAACCTCCTAAGAATAAAAATCTAGAACTATAAAGACAATCACATCCACAGATCTCATCAAACAAACTATTATAATCCGCAAGCGAGGTATTCGGAGGTATATATGTTAGAAACAAGTAAAAAATATTTTTATTCATTGATATTTTAACTCCCAATAAATCAATACAATTTGGAATATTATTTATTTTCTGAACCGATACGCTAAATTTATTTTTGACAGCCAACAATACTCCTCCTCCCCGACTAACACCCATCTGAGCAAAGTTTCTATCCATCCGGTATTTGGAATATCGAGAATCAAAAAAGTTCGGTATTCAAAACGTCCGCGTTCAACCAAGTCTCAGTAAATGCGAGAATATCAAAATCAGTTGCCAATACAAAATTTAAGAGGTCGTTTGTTTTGCTCCTCAAGCCACGCGCATTCTGATAATAAACCGAAATATTATATTTATCGCCGCATAAGGAATTCGTGTTATTTAGAACAGTCGAGTTTGAATCCTGGTCGTCAGAAAAAGTATTTGAACGTTTAAGCGTATAGTGTGTTTCAAATATGCCATTCAATTATTGCTATTTAGAGTCCGATAAAATATCAGACTTTGTTTTATACAAAATCTGATTATATGCAAAATAATTTTTATAATCCCAAACAGCATGATCGACTGGCACATCTAACTTCTGTTTTTTCCTTAATACTGACACAATTTACGCATTTATATTGATCTTTAGTAACTTTGCAACTTTTTAAATCATGATTCTCAGAGCATAGAGGATATGTAACCGCTTTTTTACACAATTTGAATGTATAAAAAAAACTATTGCACCTGAAACAGCGCGGAATTGAGATTGCTTCGTATATGGAACATTCATCCAACCCTATGACCACCCTGCCAAGTTTTACGAGTGTTTTAAATGCGAACACATTTACCTGCAAATCAGCCTGAAAAATAAATTTATTCCTTTTAGTTGGCCAAATTTTCAATAATCTACATGAAGATATTTCTGAAAATAATTCAGTATTTTGAGAACGCATAAAGTTTACTAAAGTTTCTTCATGTACTAGAGATTCATGTATGTAAAATATTCATTAATGTAAGTAAAATATCCACCTATTAATTAGTATCGGTACCAAAGATAAACTTACATGAGTACGCAGCGATATGCTATGTTGCTATACGAACAGTTCCAAAAATATTTATATTACAACGCTGGAAAATATAAAACACGCAATCAAGACTACGCTGGAGACAAGTAAAACACGCAATCAAGACTACGATGGAATTAATTTTTAAATCACATGCAAATAAAATTATTCGGAAAAGGTTTAAGAAACTGGGTTTTATCTCTAGATACGGAAGTAATCTTAGTGCTCAATCATTTAAGCTGTTGTATTGTTCATTGGTTCGTTCGGGTCTCGAATATGCATATGTGGCTTGGTCACCTTATTATCAGTGTCAGATCGATGCAATAGAGAGTGTTCAACGTAGGTTCTTGCGCACGTTGGCTTTTAAGGCGCACATTAATATATACAATGATACTAATTATTCAATTAATTATAATACGGTAATGGGAGACTTTAATATTGTTGAGTTGAGTCATCGACGACAACGTGCTGATGTTCAGTTTATTTTCAAGCTTCTTAATGGCTCTGTGCTCTGTCGTCGCTTCGCAGTTACTTCGTGAGATTAATTTCAATACTGTTCATAGAACTAGGAATAGTACTATGTTCAGGGTTCCGTTCCACAACACTAACTATGGCTTATATAGCCCGATAACTCGCATGATTCGCTGTCTCAACACCGTTGGGTTGGACCCATTAACATTTAGAAATCGGTTGGATCGGCTACTTCCTATCAATTAGGTTGTGTTTCTTTGTATCTATTTCTACATTTGTTACTATACTGATTTGGTTACTATAATGATTTTCTATATTTTGTCTGCTATTGTTTTCACTAATTTTGTGATTGCTTTTACAATTGTATTTACTATATTGTTATTGTAAAATGGATTTTTCGTTGAAATAAATAAATAAATATTTAATATGCGTCTTTGTAGGTTTAGAGACACTGAAAATAGCATTTTAATAGCAACTGATGTTGCTGCTAGGGGACTAGATATTCCAAAAATCGATCATGTTCTACACTATCAAACACCTAGAACTAGTGAAGGTTATGTACACCGATCAGGACGTACTGCGAGAGCATCCAAACAAGGGATTACAGTACTAATTATGGAACCAAGTGAATTTAGTAATTACTTCAAGTTGTGTAAAACTTTAGGAAAGGGTGAGTAAAATGAAGGCAGCTATATTATCAAATGGTTAACAAAATTTGAAGAATTTAGTAATTATCATTATTATCTCGTAAATATAAATTTCACTGAATTTGCAACGGAAATAAGGAACATTTGTTTATATCAGCTATTTAGTAGACATTTGTGTTTGACGCACCTGTATCTGAAGACCCTTAAAGGAGTTTCTGATTTGTATGTGAGTATATTTTTGTAGCTTTTAACGATAGTCCTTTGCTGTATCTTAACGACAAATATCGACTATGTCAATCGAGGACAAATTGAAAACTGTTTTGTATTTAATAATACATACAAAATCATATAACTCCCGGCAAAAGTATTTTTTGCTGCGAGCTCTTATAATTATTGGCCGCAGGCATTAATCTCAGGTGATGGGAAAGCTCCTATAGTCTCGTTCTAATCGACGTGAATTAGTGAACAAATAAATGTGTTAATGACATTAGTTATAGTGAAATAAATGTTGGCATTTAATTTCAATCTCCATTATTTATTGAAGGTTAGAATAGAAATTTTAAGTGGCCTCGTTTTAAAATTAGTTTCGTGTATATAAGATGTGTTAAGAAATCAAATCAATTGTGGGCCAACCTATACTGTGTGGAGGATTATGCCTTGACGGTAAATAATTTTTTTAATATTTAAAGACATTTTCCAAATTGTTGACCGGTATAAGATTGGCTTTAAAGGTGATATGCGAAAAGTTTATTTATTTATTTATTTTTCTACGAGCAAATTGCCTAATTACAATAATTACAAAAACTTCCAAAGTACAAAAATTATAAACAGTAACAACTATAAAACTATAATATTGAATATAAAAAGAGAACAGACTAAAATAAAGTAAAATATATGAAGTATCACAGTTATTAAAATTCAACAAGCTGAAGTTGGTTAGGAACTGAGGATGTGAGGTAAAAAAATCCAAATTATGGTGACTGTTAGCCAGTCTGGATGCTCTGGAGATAAAAGAGCTGTACCCGTAGTTAGTTCTGTGATTAGGAACAGAAAAACTAAAAGTTGAGCGTGTTATGGACATTGTAGTGTGGAGATCACACAGTTGAGAAATACTCCAAGTAAGGACGAACGAGTGCACAATATAGCCACTTCAACGCGACCACACTATTGAAATCAGCAGTACCTACATCTCTTGATGAATCCAAGCATCTGGAATGCCTTATTAATAATGTTGGATATATGGGTGATAAAATTAAGGGAGACATCCAGTGTTGTTATTCCCAAACACTTCACCACAGAAATTCTTTCAAAGGGTACCCCATCAATAGCATAGTTAAAAGTAACTGGATCTCTACACCGGTAGAAAGACATGGTTTTACATTTGGAAGGATTCAATGACATTCTGTTCCTTTGACACTAATCCACCAAGCCATCCAGACCAAACTGGAGTTCCTCACAGTCACCAGGCTCAAGTACCTGACAGGATATTTTTAGGTCATCAGCAAACAATTGAAATTCACTGTGTTCTATGCTTTCAAAGATGTCTTTTATAAACACATTAAACAACAAGGGACCCAAACGGGAACCTTGTGGCACTTCAGAAGGAATTTCAATTTCATATGAGTAAAAATTGTCTATTCTAACAATCTGCCTTCGCTGGGACAAATAGCTCACAAGCCATGAGAGAAGTGCACCGTCAGGACCCAACACTCTGAGCTTGTGTATTAGTACATCAATGTAAAATGCCTTGGAAAAGTCAGTGTAGACAGTATCAACCTGATACCCATTTTCCAAAGCATTCGATAGACCGTCAACGTGAGTAAGAAGATTTAATTCAGTAGATCTTCGAGGACGGAAGCCAAATTGTTGATTTATGAGAAGTGGATCAAGTATGGGAGTGAGAAAATCACACACCAGGCTCTCAAAGAACTTTGGGATGACACTCAGAATGCTTATTGGTCTATAATTTGTGACTGATGACCGAACTCCCGTTTTGAATATGGGAGTTACAAAACTCACCTTCCAGAAACCCGGAAAATTCCCACTAGAGAGACACAAGTTGAAGATATGGAACAGTAGCCTAGATAAATTAAAGCTGCAATGATTTAGAAAAATTGGTGGTATACCATCTGGCTCAGGACCCTTGTTGGTGTCCAAGGAAGAAAGTTTTGCATACATTTGAGATATTAAAATGTTATGTTCAGAAACGTTAATATCAGATGGGAGATACTCAGAGCCCAGCGTTCACTGTGGCAAAGTAGTCAGCAAACATATTTACCACATCCATAATGATTATTTTGACGTTTACTATTAACGAAAGATCAGAATTGTTTTAAATTGGAAAATAAAGATTGCTCAGTAGTATTTATATATCCTCTATAGCTATCACGATTTAGTTCCTTACACAATCCTCTGAGTCTAGAAAACTCCCTGTAATAATGCACTGAATGTGTGGATTTATATTGTTTGTGTGCTATCTTTTTAGCTATAATGCAATTTTTTAATTCTAATGAATACCGTAAAGGAAAATTTTCAGTCGAGTACTTTTTTAGGGGTACAAACAAATCAATACACAAATACAGAACCTCATAAAAAATATTCAACATGACATCAACAATCTTATCCCTCAACAGGGCATCCCAATGAAACCCATTCAGAAAGTCAGACACTTCAGAAAAATTGGCCGACTTAAAGTCTCTGTAAAAGCCTTCAAACCTCAATAAATTATCATTTGTTAATGTGCTGGCGCCAATCTCCACACAGCATTAGCATTCTGAGTCAACACAAGGTCCAGCAAAGACTCGCTGGCATTTAGAACATGATTAACCTAAAACAAGTTGTGAATTGCACAACCTATCCAGAGGGGCACCTCTTGCAGCTGTTACTGAAGAACTTTTACCCAAATGCCATGAGGCGGGTTGAAATCTCCAATCACACAAAGAGTTGAGTCAGGCATAGCAGAAGTAAGACTATCCAATGTTTCAGTAAAAGTTGAATAGCACAAGGCGCTGGACCTTGGTGGAAAGTAGACTGCACCCAAGATTAGGCTTGCTTGTCCAGAACCAATTGTCACAAAAATGTGCTTTATATTCCCAGCACAACCATACACCTGATGATGATACTTAATCTGGACATCCCGTTCGCCTTGGACACCCTCTGCCGATACTCATTTCTAACATTTGCCTCAATGCCTCGCTGCATTCTGGTTAAATCAGGATTTACAAAAACTATGTGCCTTAAGCTTACTACAGTTTAGGGTAACAGTTTGAACATCGGCTTGACTGTTAAGTACAACCTTCAGACTCCGGAAACCATTTTTGTCTGGTTTACCAAGCCTTGAAACACTCTTCGGATAAACCCCAACCTTCATAATATCACTAAATAAACCCTTGATGTCCACCATGTCAGAATTCTGCTCCGTGAGATTAAAAACCATCAAATTACTTGCACGAAATTGGCGATCTTGCAGCTCATCATAAACATCATTCGGTTGACTGCTGGAAGGGGTTGTTATGTCCCTGGTGGAAGCGTTTTTCGCAGCATCCAACTTTAGAGCCGACACTTCAGCTCGCAAATCATCGATCGCTTTGAGAATTTTGGGGACCTGAAGGAGGCCCGACTGACAGTCTTCACAAAGGATCTTCAAAGTACGACGTCCCTTGAGGTCTATAACTTTAATTTCCGATGCTTTCAAGCCACAACAAACAAGCTTATGGACTGCTCTTCCGCAACTGTCACAGCCTGTCAGAAGCTTTGCATCGGCTTCGTCTACATCGCATTTAAGACACAGCATGGTAATTTGTACGTTAGTTTTAACAATTTTTACACAAATGCGTGATTTTATACTACAAACTGAGTACTGTGACCAACTCCAAAATACAGTCCAATCATTACCACGAGACCAACAAATAATAATACTTGGAGACTTTAACGCCCGCATCGGAAATGAAATAATCCCTGGGATCAAGTAAGGGTTTAAGGAAAACGTATTAAATGATAACGGAGAACTTATGATCGACCTCTGCACATTCAATGAGTTACGAATTAACAACACATTTTATAACCACAAAGAGCAATATAAATTCACATTCGGCAACACTAGAGGCCACAGGTCTACTAACAGAGACATCTACCCACTGCAAATACAGAACGCTGAACTCTGCCGATGTGGGAAGCGATCACAGTTTGCTACTTAGAAAAATTAAAATAAAATTTGTACCTCAAAAGGACCCAGTACACGTAACTCAGGAATAAAAAATAAACCCAATAAAAGAACAGGATAGTATAAATGCTTCATGGGAGAAACTAAAGACCAATATTAAAGAAGCCGCATATGAAGCTCTAGGCACCCGAACAGCAAAAAAAAATATTAACCCTAGAACCCCATGGTCTCGTCCAGAAATGATGGAAAAATGCAAAAAAAAATAAAAAATTGCGTATCATCTACAGAACATTACAAACGCAAAATCGTATGAAAGGTATAGACGAATCCGAAACGAGACAACAGCATTAGTAGGACAAACAAAAAACCATCACTGGGAAATTTTCTTTATTAGGACTCAAAGAAAAGAGATCAATGACCTAGTGGAAACAAATCAGATAGCAAGGGAAACCTGGGTTAAGTATTTGACGGAATTATATAAATCAGAAGAATTTGATTCACTAACAAATGACAACGCACAAATTGAGACAGGCGATGTAAATATAGTTCTTCGAAAGCTCAAAAATAGGAAAAGCCCATGGTGACCAAAATCTGATACAGCAGTTAACGTCTCTCATTCGAAAAATTATCTACCAACATAAGGTACCCGACGAATGGCGAACTAAAGTCCATTCAAGGCTATTGCGCGGTTACGTCAGAATTTCTGGCGTCAAAAGAAAAGATCCGTACGTCTTAGATAGACTCGTACGTTGTTTTTTACACTAGCCAAAAGATGTCTCTGTACCTGTTTTCTATTCCGGAGCACGTTCCGTTTTTATCAATTTTACATACTTATGACAATATTGTTTTAAACGTCTGGGCATCTGAATAATACTTTTGTCAGTTCGTTTAATTTAAAATAATAATATGCTTTTTATCGTCTAAAATCCGTTTAAAAACGATTTTAAGTGGCAAAATTGTATATAATGCCGCCCTAGCGGCTAGAATTGGTTTGCGCATTTCCGTCTCATTTGCCGAGATTTGTCCTCATATCGCCGCGTAAGATGTTTACACATCAAAAATAAATTTTTTCTAGAGATATAATTTTTTAGTATTATCAAATAAATAAAAAAACAAATATTACTTACATTGTGCACAGCTTTCCAGGGTAAAAGTGGCCTACCAGCATCTTTTTCACGTGTGAAATAATGCACTAATTTTAAAATTGAAGCTTGCTCTTTCTCACTGAACCGGTGGGGCATCTCAAAACGATTTTTGTTAGCAATTATTAGCGTAAAACACAAACCAACTACCAACAAATCAATAAATGAATTAAATCTGTTATTTTCGTTATGATATTTTGATATTGACGCAAATCGATGTCAAAGATTCCAATTTGACGGACCAATTTAGTACATATGTTCATTGCATAAAGAAAGATGGAATGATATGACGTAACAGCGCAATAGACTTGAACGGACTTTAGCATTACTATCCTTATGTTTAAAAAAGGAGATAAGAAATGGCCTTCAAACTACCGAGGTATAAATCTCTTAAGCATCACACTGATACTGACAACAAAAGTTATAGCAAACAAAATTAATAACCTAACACCCTTACCAGATAAACAGCAAGAATTCAGATCGGGCAGATCATGCACAGATGCGGTTTTTGTCATAAGACAGATAACGGAAAAGTCAATTGAATACAACAGATCAGCATACATGTGCTTTATTGATTTAGAAAAACCGTTCGATCGTGTGCGGTTAAAAGACGTTATACAACTTCTTTACAACAGGCAAGTCCCACATAATCTCATCAAAACCATTGAAAATATATATAAAGAAAATGGGATTCAAGCAAAAATAAATGACCGAACCAATAGCTGTGGGCCGTGGTATTCGACAAGGGGATTCCCTGAGCCCTCTTCTCTTCAACATCATTATGGGCGAAGTAATAAGCAAAGTACGTTTACTGAAGGGAAACAGAATGGGTGATCATGAAATTACTGTTTTATGCTATGCCGATGACGCAGTACTAGTTGCTGAAAATGAAGACGATCTGCAGCGACCATTACATCAATTCGACTGCACCGCCAAATCACTTAATATGATAATATCGGCCCAGAAAACTAAATGTATGACGACATCAAAAACGCCATTAAGGTACAAACTGGAAGTTGAAGGCAAAGTTATCCAGCAGGAGATGAAATTCAAGTATTTGTGCATAGAAATCTCAGGATATGGTGATGTTGAGTCGGAGGTAAGAGAACAAACAACGAAGGCAACAAGAATAGCAGGATGCTTAAATGACACAGTATGGCGAAATAAAAACATTAAAATAGAAACTAAATCAAGAATTTACAAGGCAATAGTAAGACCAACTATGACATACCCGGCAGAAACTCGACCAGATACAGCGAGAACTAAACAACTTCTAGAGACAACCGAAATGAGAGTACTTCGTAGAATAACTGGAAAGACGCTCTTGGACAGGGCAAGAAGCGGAAATATAAGGACATGCAAGATAGAAATCATTAGCGAGTGGGTACTCTGCAGAAAGAGGGAGTGGAATGAGTACATCAGTAGAATGGACAACGGAAGAATAGTCAGAACAGCACGCGACAAATCACCATTGGGTCGCAGGAGTTTAGGATGCCCCCGAAGACAATGGAGCGACAACTTAGCAGTGCAATAGGCAGAGGGACGATGGAAAGAAACAGGCGATCCGCTTAGATTAAAGAAGGAAGAATAAGAAGAAGAAACTGAGGAACAACAAACTATTACATGAACGAAGCACAACTCTGCTATTAATTCAAGAAAAAAAATTAAAAACAGATACTCTGAATATTTCTGCAACAATGTGTAAACAATAACATAACCTACAGTTGTGTGTCATAAATCAAGGATCCAGTTTTATAATTTGGTTGTTTAAAATAATGGTCAAATTATGAATTTTATTATAACATCATCTGATGTTATATTTAGTAATGAAGCTCTATTTTAATATTTGATAAAACGAGCTACACAAACATAAAAAAACTGTGACAATGGGCACACACAGAATTTTTACCCACAATTTCACAATTTGTTGATCGTCCAATTTCCGCTTTATAGATATGGAATTAGTTAGTGACTAATTATGAATATATAACCTCTTTTACAATGTTTTTATTATCTAATCTATAATTTTTCGCTTCTAGGTGAAGATTTACCTATATTTCCCGTCCATGAGAAATATCTTAACGCAGTGAAGGAAAGAGTAAATCTAGCCAGAGAATTAGATAAGCTCCAACTTCATGTGCGTAAAGCTAATTCAGAAGAAGGTTGGCTGCAAAAAGCCGCTGAGGAAATGGACATACTAATTGATGGAATGTATCCTTTTATAGGCATATGCAATAATTTAAATATTATTTGTTTACCTGTAATAAGTATGTTATTTATTACATAAATAATTTATAAAATGCATCATAATTATAATATTAAATCTCTTCGGAAGGAAATAGTCTATACAAGAAAGGATTTTTTCTGTTTAAGTACCAACTAAGTTACAGGTTAAAAGAATTAAATCTGTGACAAAACACGGCATGAACGCGCGATTTTGTCTTTCCGCTGTTCTTAAAATACGATACTGGAAACAAAATTACGAAAACAGGCAAAACTTCCAAAATTATCATACTCTAGAAAATCAATTGAATGTGAACGAAAGCAAAGACCATATGTAAATATGTTTTGGTAAGGTGTGTTCAGAAAATCATAGATTTTAGTTCAACTGCATTAATCTCCTATAAAAAAAACTGTAACCATATTGTATAATTTTGAAATCAGTTAAACGGGAGCTGCAAATAGACGATGCTCCATTTAAAAAGAAGTTATTTTATTAGCTTTTGTAAAACTTCATTATATTAATTGGTAAATTTTGATGGTTCTGATGAGTACCTACAACTTTTGGTATTATTTGTAGTTGCTTCACAAGGTTCTATGTTGACAATTACTCTAATTTTTTATTTTTCATGTTTGAAAGGTCATTTTTTAGCCAACGATAGTGTGAATAGGCGTAGTATTCACAAAATGGAAACATACCTATTTTACAGGACCTTTCATAAATTGTGGCAAACCTAAGTTGTATAAGTTTAAATGTTATATTTTTATTTAAAAGGGGCTTAGACCCAAGTAAAATATATAATGTATGCATATTTTTAAATACCATACATGATACATGATATTTTTATCTTGTGTGGAATGCTGCAGTTTTAAAAGAATTATTCTAAAACACATAATCACAGTTCAGTAATATGTCACTAAACATCTTTTAATATTTCAATCATAACAAGATTTATCTGTACATGTTTAGATTTAGCAGCCGTTCATTGTTATTACAAAAGTTAGAATAATAGATGCTACAGAAAATATGTTAAATGGACTGATTTTATAATTAATAGAACTCATCACATATAAATTAGATATACTACTACTACATACTCAAGCCAACCCAACCTAAAATTTGGAAATATTGAAGTAACGTAAGGTTTTGTATGTTTCATTTTCCAAAATTTTAATCGATGTCTATCTAGCACCATTGGAATAACCTTGGATGTATTATTATGTTGTTTAACAGTGGGTACCAAACATGAGCAGAAGTAATAATACTAGGGATACACTGCTTTTAGATGTTTCAAAATAATTTAATGAGATATTTTTCTCTGTTTCGGCTTGATGAGGCCTTTATCAAGAGTAGTTGCGAAAAAAAAAACGCAAGACCCGACTAATAAATACCAAGAAGAAATTATTTCATTATTAAAAAATAACAATTCTGTACTACCTGATAACTCACACATTTTTCTCAAATTAATGAATCCATCCCCCCCCCCCCCTCTTTTACGGCTTACCCAAAATTCATAAGGATAATATCCCAGTCAGACCAGTAGTATCATATGTGAATGCTCCATGTTACAAATCAAGCCAATTCGTTACGAATATTTTACCAAAATTCATTAAATTCGATTCTAAGTATGCACTTAAAAACCCCTTTGATTTCATTGATAAAGTCAAACTTAAAAATTCCAAATAATGCAATATTGGTGTCCTTTGATGTGAAGAGTTTGTTTACCTCCATACCGTTAAACGAACTTTCACGTATTATTAACGGACTAATAGATAACTCTGATAATTTAGTAAATGAAAAAAGCGATCTCAAATCTATAATTCGTACATGTATAGATCAAAATTATTTCCAGTATAATTATGAAATATTCAAACAAATTAATGGTTTACCAATGGGCTCTCCAATTTCACCTTTATTTGCCGATATTTTTATGGCTGATTTTGAACAGCATTTATTCAACACCAACAATTCATTAATCAGAAATATATTTTTTGGGGGTGGATATGTGGATGACATATTTTGCATCTTTACAGGAACCAACAGAAACTTAGATACCTTTTTAACATTTTTAAATTCCCTAAACAATAGAATTCAATTTACCATGGAAAAAGAATCTAACATTTTAAACTTTTTGGACATAAAGATTACAAAGACAAGAGATTCGGTTAAATTTGATATATATAGGAAACCAACAACAACAGATGCAATAATTCACAAAGACTCTAACCAATCTTTGCAAGTAAAACTTTCCGCTTTTCATAGTCTCATCCATAGACTTTTCAGCTTTCCCCTAGACTCGGCGAGTTTCCAAAAAGAAGTATCCATTATCAAACAGATTGCAATTAATAACGGTTATAGGATCGCTTTGTTTGACAAATTAATAAAGAAAAAAACAGAAGAACATTTTAACTAAACAATTTTATAACCCTACATTAAAATTTGAAGAGAATCCGTTTAAATGTATCAATTATTTTCCGAAAATGACAGATAAAGTTTGAAAAAAATTAAATAAATTTGGATGTAAAACAATTCAGGTTAATAAGAATAATCTAGGGAGAAAACTAATAAACAATAAAGACAAAACTGATAAACAATATAAATCTGGTGTTTACAAAATAAATTGTGTGAACTGTGAAGCTGTATACGTAGGACAAACTGGTCGAAACTTAAATATTAGGATTAAAGAACCCAAAAATCGATTTTACATAATATTAAAAACTCTGGCTTAGCAAAACATTGTATAGAAAATAACCATTTTATAGATACGAATAATGTCAAACTTTTACACGCCGAAACAAAAAGCAAAAGGCTGAACCTTTTGGAGTACCTAGAAATCCAAAAATTACAAGAAATAGACGTTTTAAATACGAACGACCAACTGACCTGCTCTTTAAACAGCTGCATAATTGACAGTGCAGTAAAAACAAAATACCGTCAGGCGGTTTAGTACGGTATAACAATTTAGATTTTAGTATTCAACTACTCTTGATAAAGGCTTCATCAAGCCGAAACATATGTAGAGAAAAATATATCATTAAATTATTTTGAAACATCTGAAAGCAGTTTACTAATTATCCCTAGTATTATTATTTAACGATGTTTCACAAGGATCCTACCACAGAAACTATTCATTGAACAGAAGTTCGATTTTATTGAAAAACCCTATGATTATGAATTATGAGGCGACAGAATTCGAATTTTCTTTAACAATGCTCCGCCCTTTTACTCTCCAGAAAAAGAAAACAGCTATTCGATTATCAGACATTTTTGGAATTATAATTATTGGTAACAATTAGATCAATCAGTCGAAAATATGATATTTATATTTTGCTAAAATGCCTAGAATTGTGTAATAGGGTTTTTCTAAAGTTTGTGCAGCAAGATATCCTGCCTACAAAGGAAATTTTTTTAATAAATTATGAAATGTCGATCAATTTTAGAGTATTTGCATTTTTTAGTCTATATTCTGCAACTTATCGCCTTTTAATATGCGCATCTTTTACATACATTTCATAAACATCTCGTTTTGCCTTTTCTCTATCTGTGTAAGGCATTTTAAAATAGGTCAGTTTTAAAGTTATGACAGACGCGTTTAAATTTGTGACGCAACCGAAGGAAAAGTACAAAAGTAAACTATGTCCGTATGTCATTTTTGAAAAGCTCTTCTTTTGAAAAATAAAAAAATATATAAGAGGCGTTTCACTTAAAATTATACAGCTTAGATTTGCCATAATTTTTTGAAACGCTGTGTATAATATGTTTCAAAACAGCCTATAAGCTATCGTCTGGTATAAAAGCAACTTTGAACAGTATCCCTGTGTAAAGATCGACGGATTTTGAATTAATTAATTTTAATAATAAATAGCATAGGATTGAGATCTGTGTCTTCAATGAATGGGAATATTAGATAGATTTATTTTCCTTATGATTTTCATAGATCTAAAAAATATGACAGCGAGGAAGCAGGCACCAATAAAAAATTAGCTGACTTAAAAAGAAAACAGCTGACCACCCTCTTGGGAACTCCCGTATTTCCTAAAGGATTTAGCGGAAAGTTTCCTCTTTTGGAAAATGGGACATTTACAGTGTTTCAATCTGTTAATACAGATGAAAAAGCAATCGATGTGATGAAATCTGCGATAGATGCCAATTCGAAAACTAAGAGAAAACCTAAATCTTTATATAAACCTAAAAATAAGGAACCGCTTAGCAGAAAAGCAAATATAAATATTAAATTAAATAAATTTAAAAATGACAAACTTAATCAAAGAAATAAATCGTCGAAGAAGAACAGAAAAGGAGTAAAAGGAAGAAAATGAATTTAATTTGTAAATATTGCAGTTACTTATTGAAGAAATATTAAACAATTGTTTTAAAGTTAATATGGTGTTAAATCATTTATTTATTAGTAAGTACGTCATTGTTTCAAATATCTGTGGGAAATACCTAACATTGTAAAGTAAAAATTAAAGAGACAAATTTGAAATTTCCCTAATAAAAAATTTTGGAACTTGCATCATTTTGTGGGAAGATTTTCAAAGTTTCAGGAAGACTGAGGTTTTTCTTGTGCTTCTTTACATGAGTAACCCAGATTAGACGTTTCTTTATATGTGGAATTAGATACATGGTAATGGGATACGACATTGCATTGTGACACACTTTTGTACTTTTCAGGTCCTATTAATATAGAGCCCCTCAGAATGTTATTAATAGAGGACAATCCGTTTGACATAATATACTAGAACCAGAGTCAACTATATTTGAAATGTTGGCTTTTGTCATTCATTAAAATGGCATCAATTCATTCTTACGCTTTTTATATTTTAACTATAAGAAGTATAGGCGAAATAATAATAATAAAATTATGATGAAAAAAGAAGTGGCATCTGACCTTGAGAGGAAGGTTTAACGCAACTAAACAGCAAAAACCTTTTTAGATGAATCAAAAGTTTCAAGAGCTCGTTGCTTGTTTTTTTTTTGTTGGCATTGTGTCCTGGATAAAACCGATATCCAAGCCTTACGACGCACATTAAGAACCTTGTTAAGAAAGGTGCAAAACCTCTCACGGGCCGATTTGGCTATCGTATATCGGAGCGTAAATAACCTTAGAATGCGTCACCGTTCCTATAGCTTCAAGCGCATTTATATTTACTAGCAAAAAACCCTCGTAGATTCCGTCCGACTTTGCTCCGACGGGACAATTAAAGATAAAATTTGCGTCGCTAAATAAATTTCAATGTGAGGACCTCGAAAGTAAAGTCGGTGGCTTTTAGTGTTTCCTGCTTTCGTAGCGCATACTGGTTTTGGATTGGTTGTCGAGTTAGGCATCGCGCGCAGTTACTTAATTGCCTTCGGAATAATTAGGAAATTTTATTAGATGGAGTGATTTAATGACAATGCCCTTTTGGCTTTTGGTAGATGCAGATACATCGAAATCCCAGGTTTCCATTGTCTAATTCTCTTGGATGAATTATTGAGAGGAACATGTGACTTGTCGGACCATGCATTCGTTGGTGGAGCGAGATATTCGAAGTAGAGATTCTCTGTTCCCCGAGTTTCCGATCTACTGGCGTCACTCTACGTCGACCTTGCTGTGAGTCAAGCAGTTCTTTTGGGTACCGGTTGTAATCAATTTTTGATTTTACCTTTATTGATGGGATTTTCGAACCGGGCCATTTTTAGTAGTTTCAGTTTCTATATCTGTGCCTTATCTTTTCTTACGTGTTGGTATCTGAAACTGCCCTTTGTGAGATTTGAATGCTGCTTTTGCATTTTTTTGTATTTCTGTGAACGCCATCATTTCAACATTGTGACGCACGTGGGCGGATTTTTAATTCCCTTTCTAATCTCTTACAGAGGCCTTCTCGCTCTACTGTAAAGCTATCTAGCGATAAGCAACTGGTTACCCGTACACAGGTAAATTATTGTTTTTTTAATTCTGATTTCTCTTTTTCCTAGATGGTTGATTTTGATTACTGAGTTATAATGTTCTTCAATTAAGAGTTACGTGTGGAACCTTGAATATGTGTTGTTTCACAGGGCCCTACCGTTGGGCCTATTCCGACCGTCGCGTCGGGTCTACTCCTATCGACAGGTCCCTACTTCTACCGTCGGGTTCATTGCTATCGACGGATGTTGCTATCGCAGAGCATCGCTAGCGACAGGGTTTTCCTTGGCTACGCCGCCTGTCTTACTATACTACCCCTATAGAGTCTTGCTGCCCTTCGTCTGTCAAGGAAGTATCTTCTTCCCGTG
>MU185961.1:79094-98409 GCA_016904865.1 Pissodes strobi
TTCTCCTTAACTAAGGTAACCTTTATTCTATTCTTATTTTCTATTAAATGAACTTATAATATTGGGCCAATTTTGTCTAGCCTAAGACGCTTGATTTTATTTAATCGAATTCTAAAATTCAGTTAAATCCGTTTGATCTAGAACCAATCCGATATTGGATTCAATTTTGAACTCTTAATTCACTGACGCAATAATGTTGTAGGTCCAACTAGTTTCTCAATTTTTCACGATTTCTGGCTTACGTTAGATACCTGTAGATCAGATAACTAATATTGTTGATACGGCCTAGTAGACTTTGCGTTGTTCTTAATTTTTATTGTGGCCTTTGATATTTTTTTTATTCAAACAAACTGTTCGTTATCTTTGTCCTACCGGTACTTGACCGGGGAGTACTTACGTTTACGTTGACATACCTTAAAGTTTATAATTGATTGGTTGCTACAATAACGCCAGGTCGAACTAGTTATTTTTAATTTTTTTTGCGGCGGTTACCATCGTATCAACTGATACCCAGATAAACATTTAGTTAGTAATAAGGCCTTGTAACGAATCATGATTTGACGCTCGTTAATTAGCCATAGATTAAGTGATTATTCGAGTTATTTGAATTTACCTATAACGAGTAGATATTTGCAGTATCGCTGGCCTTGGTCATATTTTACTGACGTTGTTTCTTATTAAGGCTTAAAGCATTCATCATAAATTACAATTGAATATTTCGGCGTTTGTTTAGATTAAGCGTGTCATTTATTTCATTACCATAAATTAATCTGCTAGAATTACTGGTCATATTCTCATCTCTTTTCCAACTTTTTATGATCAGCTATGATATATTTCATTTAATAGTAATAAACCGATTCTTTGTTTGTCTATTTACTTATTTTATTTAATTAGCTTTTGATTAATATTCCAAAGGAGAAGGTCGCTAAACGCGGTAGGTATCTGATTTTTTTTTATTACTTGCGCTCAATAATTGAAACGTTCTGGATTTACTTTTGATTAATATTTGAGTATTTGTTTATCACTGACTTTAGTTTTTTTTTTTCAGTTAATATTTGGGTATTTGTTTATTACCGTCTTTGATTTTTGATTAATTTTTGGGTAATTATTTTTCCATTATTAATACTGATAAAATAACACATTTTTGATATTCCTTTTATTTTGTCGCGAAGCTCAAGCTAAAACAAGTTCCATATTTCAACTTTGGGGTATTTCTCGCTTGTGCTGTCTACAAGCCCGTTGCGCCTTATAAATAAAACCCACCCCTACTCTCTGACATTTGAGCTAGGGCCTAATTTGTACCCTCGGCGACAACTCGTTCTAGCCTACGCATCGACATACGTAAATTCATTCAATTTCTAATTTTAAATTCTCAAACTTAAAATTTTTCTTTCAATTTGAGATTATCCACTCTCAGTTTCTTCTAAGCTGGGAGTGAAGGTTTTGCGCCCATTAGATGGACAGAAAAATCGTAGCAAACCATCACCATTAAAGCGCAGTAGAAAGAACAATCAACGGACATAGCCAGACTGTTTGATCATCACATCACTAATTTGCGAAATTACTGTTGGGGAAAGACCCCAACACGTGTAGAAACTATCGTTTTTCACCGTATAGTTCGGTGAGAACACCCTGTATGCATGTAGAATGACTGAGCCATAATTAAACACAAAATAGATTTATTTCACCCCGGGTACATTCCAATTTGTACATTTAAATCAGCAAATGTCACGTTCTTTAAAACCCCTTAGTCCAACCCTAGACGGACGATCCCTTAATTCGAACCTGTACAGCAGTGCTGTCAATATAACCGATTACAATAGAGCCAACTTTTACTAGTAATGGAAAACGTTTGTAATCGTTTTCAAGTTAATGTATTTTTGTCTCCGTCAGCCTTGTGAACAATCAGTCTGCCAAATAAAACAGCTTCTAACCTTGTAATCTCAAATGAATTCGATATGTGTTACCGCCCACTTTTATTATGTAGTTTTGCCGCTAGGCGACTAGCTGAAGGAAAGAAATTAATCAAGTCAGTGCACTGCAAACACTCCACGTTGCTGGGTCGGTCGTGCTACCGAGCTCTAGCAAGTGCCTCTTCGCGCCAAAAGGTCAAATTCCTTTTTGGGCCAATCTCTCTTGTATGCACAAATATTAGAGAATATTTCGTGCACCTCAGTTATCTTTGTCCAAGGTTGGACAAAGACCTCCTTTTGAGCTTGTTTAAAGCTATTCTTCGAAGTCAGAAACGATAGCGTCCCCGTTCCCGTTGGAAATTGGAATATAAAATGGCGGAAGGCAGACTGACATTCCTGGTCGAATTCCTGTAAAGCAAGGCAGGTAAAGCAGTCAAAGTGGAAAGGTATGCTGTGTGAAAGTTGCTAAGTTGGAGAACGAAGTATAAAAATAAGAAAGATAAAAACTAATTTTTAAATCAAACAGTCAAGACTCTTCAGTAGACATTTCTAATTTTAAGAAACCTTTTGTAATTGTAGTTTTATACTTGAACGAATGATGAGTGATTGAAAGTTTTAGTCTAAGAATTGTACATATATATTTTCTATTTAACATCGAAAACACTGTTTATTTATCTCCATTATATTTAAATGCAATTTACGCCTGCATTATTAAATTATATCAATACCGAATACATGTTTCAATTTCTCTCACCACCCTATGTTATACTGTCCATTAAAAGTGGTTAATTAAAATACCACACCCTTCTTTATGGTTTTAAGCAATAATAAAAGAATTTGTGTATCCCGACCAATTACTTTTTAACGAAAGCTCAAGAGTCGGAACTCTATAGAATTAGATGTGCCGCTGATGAGTCGACTTCTCTTCTGTATTAGTGCGAATGCCTCGAATCTCAGCACTCGACGAGGGAAGAAAAGTTGCAGAGAGCTTCATAGGAGGCACCCGAATGAGGTTATGCAGGAACATGTCAACAGATGTACGTCGAACTGATTGGCGTGCCTTAGGAAGATTGTTCCCAGAAACTAAAGGCTTTTTGTTGGCAATTCAAGATTAGGTGGATCCAACATGAAACTGCCTGAAATGTATCGTTATAGATCCTGAAGTAGAGAGCGATAAGTGCAGTATGGATGCAAAACAATGATGTCTATACAACACTTTACTGCAGGATGTCAACTGTTATCTGCAACGGAATGTAAGGATAGATGTGATAATGTTACCAAGATTATCATCCCAATCTAGCCAGCATTCCGGAACTTTTCACTCAAGATCGGTTTCCTTATTACAAATATAAACCTGGAATAGTTCTAGGAAACTATGATTTTCACTCTACTGGGATCGTACAAATCTGATCTGATGCATAATAGACCCGGATGTCACCCTCGTTACCAAATTCTCTAAGGTTGCAACCTTTAAGTGGAAGTGTCGACACCCAATACCCAAAATCTGCTGGTAAAGAGCACTTAGAGGATTTCCACGTACCTAGAGTTGCAAGTCAAAATGAAGAGGCAGTGGCAGTTGAGTTACGTCGAAACAATGCCAATAATAATTTCATCAATTAGAGTAGTGTGGAAAAGCCTACAAAGAAATTTCGAGAAATTAGGACTGACTAAAAACCTCATTTGCAAGCGCATTCAGAAAGCTATCGTGCTTCGACCGCGTGAATTCATCGGAAGTTCATCGGAAAAGTGTCATCGCAAAGAACCCCATAACATGGGAAGACTTCCAGTAGATCTTAATCCTGTGATGCTTAACGCATCTGGGATTAAGTGAATATCTTCCCTTTAGAGGGAGTACGAATGTCGAAAGGCATGGAAATCGGTCATAATAATAACTACGGCTACGTAATTGTAATGAAAAATATTAAATCTTATACCTCAATATTGTAAATAGCTCACTCAGTATACGCAGTATAGGATATGTTATATGAATTTATGTCTATAATGTATTCTCTCAATTAATGAGTTGATTTATTATATAATTCTGTGGCTCTATCACAAATAATATAACATGCTGATTTATACCTAAATAATGTCACGGCGAGCGACCATCCGAATGTTTTTGTGCTACCATATACAGCTAAGCTTGGCGCGTCTACGTTCTTCCGTATGAGTCGTCGCCGACCGAGAAGGTCCCTGATATAGTGCGGCCGGGCGAGACTAATACAGAATCTGGCGGACGCTTCAGGATTAGTTCGGAGCCCTATTCTACTGGATTTAAATAGCGCGCAGAACGCGTGTAGTTTTTAGTTAATCATTGAGCGCTGAATTGTAAAGATCTATAAGTTGTAAAGTTATAAGAGTACTTTAGTGTGTTTAATTGCATGCAGTGATAAGGAATAAAGAAGAGTGTTATTTTAAAATAGTAAAAGTTGTGGATTTGTCAGAACTCACGGAAAAACGTAACATTTGGTGTCGGAAGTGGGATTCTGAAGGGAAGTGTTCTTCGAGGAGAGAAGAGGGTAAAAGTACGTCAACGAGATCGTTTTGTTGGTGTATTTTATTAACATTTTATAACATTCTATGGTCAATACAAAGCAACAAACGGAAGAAATGGAGCACATAAATAAAATGTTGGCCGATTTCAAGGAAATTCTAAGTGCTGAATGGCAAGCAGAACAGGTTCGTCTTCAGAAAATTTTTCAAGATCAAGAAGAACAGAACGGGTTCGGCTTCAGAAAATTTGTCAAGGACAAGAAGATTAAAGGCAAGCGGTACGGGAAGAGGATGAACGTAAAAGGCAAGCAGAACAAGACCGGCTTCAGAAAATTTTACAAGACGATGAAGATAAAAGGCAAATAGAACAGAAAATGTTACAAGGCCAAGAAGATAAAAGGCAAGAACAGGACCGTCTTCAGAAGCTTTAGAAGTGGATGCAGGATATAATTGTAGGCGAGCAAGGAAAATTACAGAAAATATTGGACGGACAACAAAATGAGAAATTTGAGACAATATGCAAAAAGAAGTTGGAAATGTGCAAAAAGAAGTTGGAAACGTACAGAAAGACATGAGGAATCTACAAGCAGAAGTTACCAGACTAAAAAAATCAAGGACTCACCGAGAGGGTATTCGCCACCGGACGGAATATCAAACCTACAACCTATAACTGTGAAACATCCTGGACAATGTACAAAAGAAAATTCGAAGCCGCTGCTATTGCCAACGGTTGGAATAGCGAGAAAATTGCTACATCACATCACTAGTGGTAGCGCTTCGAGGATCTGCCTGGAACTACTCAGACCATTCCCATCAGCCAACAGGGGAAATATGAGATGATACTTGTAGCTGCCCTGAAGAGACCATTTGGAGATCAACAATGTATCAGGCGCAAGTAAAGTCCCGACATCAGAAACCTGGTGCAAACCTTCAAGATTTTGAGGCAGACGTTAAACGTCTCATTCAATTGGCCTACACGGGAACAACAGAAGAACTTCAGGAGGAACTTGTTGCCCAATATTTCGTGGATGGTATCAGAGATCTAGAAACTCAGAAGAGGCTGCGCCTAGCCAAATTTGATAACAGCCGTGAAGTTTTGGGTAGAGCCCTAGAAATCGAGGCGGCCTGTAACATCTCTAAGCCAACAATCAGGGACGTATCCATCCAGGAAAAAAATTCAAATTCAAATTTATTTATTTGTGCAACAAATCAACATTTTTTCACATCTAATCTAACAGGAGGAATATCACAGTAAAAATAATAAAATTTCAATTATAGTGTATATGTCATATTCTGGTAAATATGTGACATTCTATGCTTCAGATTTAGCATGAAATACTCAAGTCAATGGACAGAAATTCATTGTGCTTGTACAAAGGATTTGCAGTCAAAATTTGCTTAATTTTACTTTTAAACTTTGAAAATAGTGGCAATTTATTCAAGAAATAAACACAGAAATAGTTTGTAGATAGTCTAGATTTTTGTAATCTTAAAAACTCTGGTCTAATATGGTTGTTATGTCTGGTGTCATGGTTATGATGGTAATTATTTCTTTGCAGCATATTTTGATTGTTATATGCATATAATAAACATTGAAACACAATCCAAAAGCTGGCGAACAGTCGTGAATTAACTGAGATGGGCGGCATTTTGAAGAAATTAACCGAAGTTCTTCAGGGCAGCCACTAAAAGTTAGGCCATGTAACCGAAAGGTTAGAAATCAGTACTATAGATGTGGCAGGACTGGACATTTCAAAAGGGACTGTCGAGTACAAAGATTTCGGGAGCCACTAGAAGATAGGCCAAGTAACCGAAATGTTTCAAACAAGTGCTATAGATGTGGCAGGACTGGGCATTTCAAGAGAGACTGTCGAGTACAACTACGATCTACATCTTCATCCAGAAACGCTAGGAGTTCAAAGTTCAGTCAGGAAGAGTTACAACAATATAACTTTGAGTTTAAACACAGGGCAGGAAGATTGCATAATAATACAGATGCTTTGTCCAGAAGACCATGCGGGGATAACCATAAACATTGCCACAGAATAGATCAACGAGAAGGAATTAAGCAAATCAATTTTGAGGATGATCATCAGTGGAACCCAAAGCAACTTAGAAAGCATCAGCACGAGGATAGTGAACTAGCACTACTGCTAAAAGCTAAAGATGAACATCAACCAAGACCAAGATGGAGAGATATTTGAAATAAAGGATGTGAAATCATGGTGCCCGCAGTGTTCAACCTGTGCCGCAAGTCAGGGACTCAAAACAAGATAGCCAGTGACCGAATGAAGACTCGATATGATCTCAAAGCTAACTCTACGGTATTTCAGATGAACGATAAAGTCTGGTTATATAATCCACAAAGGAAGACAGGAAGATCCTCCAAGCTAATGTCAGTATGGGAAGGGCCCTATACAGTCATCAAGAGAATTAATGACGTGGTGTATAGAATTCAACGTAGCCCCAGAAGCAAACTGAAAGTTGTCCACCTCGACAGGCTCAAAGCATATCACGGAAATGAAGTAGCTGATCTGGACGATCAGGTTTAAGAGGGAGGCAATTCACGGCTAGCGATCATCCGAGTGTTTTTCTGCTATACTATACAACTAAGCTTGGCGCGTCTACGTTCTGCCGTATGGGTCATCGCCAACCGAGAAGTTTCCCGATATAGTGCGGCCGGGCGAGAATAATACAGAAGCCGGCGGAATCTTCAGGATTAGTCCGGAAACCCATTCTACTGGATATAAATAGCGCACATCAGAACGCTTGTAGCTTTTAGAATCAATGAATGCTGAATTGTAAAGATCTATTAGTAGTAAAGTTATAAGAGTAGTTTAGTGCGTTTAATCGTGTAGAGTGATAAAGAATAAAGAGAGTATTATTTTAAAATAGTAAAAGTTGTGCTTTTGTCAGAACGCACGGAAAAACGTAATAGTATTTAAAAAAAAAAAACAGTATACTTTGGCAATATCTGCCAGAAACCGTAACTGAAAATGAAAAGTAAATGTAGGAATGATACAGGTGGATTTATCGATAGTCTTGTACATTTTTAAATTCAGGTTTAACGTAATTTCTGTGGCTGGAAAATAGATGCCCATCAGAAGCTGGCAACTTTCAGGCGTAAAACTATTTGAACTATAAAAATCTGCAGGACTCTTATCAAAAATTATTTATAAAAATGAAAAGCCTTAGTCTTTGAATAGGTCGATTTCCATAAAAACTGATAACTGTCAGACGTAAAACCATTATGTAAAATTTTGTTTCTATATGCCTGATTTAAAGCTAGTGCGCATATTCCAAAGCACTTGTTTCCATAGGAAAATAACAATAACAACATGAGAAATAGATATTTTTTATTCCATTTTTATAACCAAATGTCTACGCTAAATGTGTGTAGGTATAGAATTATAAAGAAATAAAAATGTTTTATCGTATTAAATATATTAATATGTTTGGCTTCTATGATAGTTAAACTTAAAATTTAAAGAATTTAAAGAAAGAATTTAAATAGCCAAAAAATGTGATGAACATTCATTAACAGGAAAACTGTTTGTTGTGTAATATATTTTATACTTTCTTGCTTTAAAAGACAATCATAAATGAAGTTCTTTTTTAGACATCCTATATCATATCAAGGCTGTAGATTGTTGTGGCGAATTAATCTTTTTTGCTTTTTGTACTTAATATTTACTTTTACTTGAATCTTAAATTAATAAGACAGTACTGTATCGGATCGGATGGGTTCGGTCCTGCTCCCAGGGTGTAAATTGGCATAATACCTAACAAAGCTAAAAATAGCTAAAAAAGACTTGGCGTTTCTAGGGCAAGTCTATTCCCGTTGTCAAAAGCGAGAAATCTAAAAATGAAAATGATAATTGATACCTACAATTAAAAGATTTTGGAATAGTAAACAGTAAACAGTTTGTGCATTTTGTCAAGTTTTCAATAGCATTTTCAAAACTTGACAGAGTGCACGAACTGTTTATTGTTTGTTATTCCAAAACATTTTAATTGTGTCATTAATAATTTAAATTTTTAGATCTCTCCTTGAAAAGTTGAGTTTTTTCAGGTTTTTTTTTCATCTTCCTTAGGGTGACTAGTTATGCTCCTATCCTATTCATTTCAGATTCAAGTGGTAGTAGTAGTAGTATTTAGTACAGAAAACCCTGTGCCAAGGTGTTTGTTAATAAACAACCATACAAAAACCTGAGTACTTGGGTTGCATGATATTGTAGTCGGTATTATAGTTTATAACTATTAACCCTGGAAAAAATTCTGAATATGCCCATGATACAAATATCAAGAACAAATCTCACTGTTCCTCTTTAACGATATTATTAATGAAATAAGAATATTCCACGTTCATCTTTAATATCTACGATCAAGTAGTATTCATAAAATTGATTGAGCAAAAGAAACAGCTTCAGTAGAATTGCAGAAATAATTTCTGCAAATATAATATTAACAAAACAAGAATCATATTTTTGTAAATATTAGCCTTAATGACCCTAGATAACTAGGACAACTCGATAATGACGCGAAACTATTGCACTAGGTGTTGTAACTGGAAATTTGAAAATAGATCCAGATAAATGCGAGGAAACTCCAGTGACACAAATAAATAATCCGTATGTTACATCTTGTCTGTTTGAACTTGGATGCATGCCATTGAACTGGTATGTTGCCATGAGTAACAGTAAGATTATAAAAAACGTTTTAAGGTTGAGATTATGAGGATTCGCAGTTGTGTCGTAAATAAGATGTTAAAAATAAATCGTGTGTTACAGTCTCGCGACGTAACATGATAGTTTATGATATGACACACCTCTTTGAAATTAAATCACATGGTAACGACTTCGTACAAAACTTCAAGTGGTAAAAGCATTGAACACTCTAATTTCACGCTTACTGTTTTATTTTCGTACAAAAAAGCGTAGCAGATGTTGCTTGTTTTATAATATTAATAATTACCTTCCTTTAAAAGCCGACCTGTATAAAACTTGCGTGTTTTAAAAGAGCTTGCTCTCGATAGTATGTGAATATTATCCTTCCAACCCGAAGTGTGGATTCAAATGCTTAGCCTACACATTAATTATCTGAACTATTCCGTATATTGATCTTTTATCAGTATTACTGAAATTTCCTAATAATTTTCTGGCTCTATTAATAATTACCCCATTTCGATTTCAGCATTATAGAGTAATAGATAATTTTAATATTCTGCTGTTTTTTTTAATTAATTGTTGTAAAAATTGTGTTTAGGTACATTCCAATTTCAAATAAGCATACTGTTTTAGCATCATTTTGTTGTATTATAGGAGTCTTTTATTGGATTTTTATGGTGTTGGAGGTAATTCTCATATGCATTGGAGCTTATTAGAGAAGCTACTTTTGTCTTGAATAAGCTATTTCTTAAGTAATGTTTCTAAAAAAGTGACTACGAGCTTAAACCTCGTGAGGACCCTGTAACTTTTTCAAAAAATCATTTAGATATCAATAAACGCATCCACAGCCACACAACAGGTCTACTCAGCTAGCTACAGTCCAATACAGTTGGGATTTAATCTAAAATTTACATAAAGCTGAAGCTGACGTAATAGTAATTTCCGTTCCAAATCCGGGAAGTGACTTATTACAGTACGAGTTTGGATGTTTACGTACGAGACGAAGCCGAGTCTGGAATTTGTAAACAATAACTTCCAGGGTCGTATATCGTCCAACGTTTTATTTCATGCTGTTTTATTAAAATCGAACATTTCTGTTGAATTTTCTTTGAGATTACTTATCAGCACTCAGCACTAACTTTAACAATATAGGCTTCCAAAAATGATATAGGTATGCCTAATGCAGGTTTTCTTTCCTGGGCGAACCTTTCCTTAAACTTTCGTTTTGCTTTCGGAACAGCAAACGTCAATAAAGTAAGTGGCCGAAGACCCATAACCGAAAATAACGTAAATGAGTAATTAAAAACTTCACATAACTGAGTAGAAACTATATACTTGACTACCTTTAAAATAAGTGTTCCATTTATATTTATAACAAATTGGCGTGCATTTTTATCTAATTGTGTTATATGACGTCGTCTATGTATGTTTTATATACTTCTAAATATACTTAAACATATACCTACTAAACATTATGCTTACATATTATATCGAAATTTAATTTCCTGAATGAAAATGACCAAAGCTTTGGCATTTTTTCTCGTAAAACAAGACCACCAAAATTCATCAAGAAGCGTTGACAGTGACTAGGATTGGAATATAGAAGAAAAAAACTGTGTGTGCCTAAGACCACACGACAGAAGTGAAAACTTCAACAAAGTGAGATTAATATTAAAAAAACTAAAAAATAAAATAAAAAAAGGCTTTAATTTCGATACCTCTCGCAGCAGTCTGCCATCTGAACTATGCCGCCGATGTAAATGCGGCATAATACATATTTATTGTAGATATGACAGTTAGGTAGATGATTATTGGAATTAATATATTATAGAGACTGATAGGTTATACAGGGTAATCCATATAAAACTTTAAATGCCTTATATCTCTTAAGGAGGATTCCCATTTGAGCAGCAGCGCATCGCAGCGCAGCGCGGCGCATCACGAGCAGCGTTTTTAAGATTAGTATTTCCACTTGGGCAGCATCTGACAGCAACCAAGCTAACAAGCAGCAAAAATAATCAGTCTTCTATAGTGCTGTATTTTATAACAATATTGACAGCAGAGGAGACGTCTACCACATCATCAGACGATATGATATTATTTACAACTATATGTTATCAACATGAAGAAAATAAAAGAACAAGAGAAGAAAATATTGGGTGATATCATGCACCCAATATTGATATATTTCGAGCAAGGTTGGAGGAAGGTGAACTTCATACGCTCTTCACGACATTCCAGGATGATAAACGAAAATTTTATAAATATTCAAACATTCAAGTTAAAAAAAAGTACCGATCGCTGCATGTATTCTATGCCTCGGTCAATTCACACTAGTCCGTCCGGCAGCTAGCTGAGCAGCGCGCTGATAAGCAGCATGCTGCGTTCCAATGTCCAGGAAAGGAGCGGAGCGCGGCGCTGCTATAGTTAGGTGGGAACGTGGTCATTTAATAACATGTAGGGTAGGCAACCGAAAGCCACATTTTACTGTGCCGCGCTGCTTGATGCTGCTCTAATGGGAATTGGCCTTTATTAGTGTAAAAACTTGATAAAGACAATACTATAGTATTGTCTTTGATATGACGAAGACTTTAAATTCAACTAGCTCACTTTTTGTATATGGTTTTTGGCGTAGATTCTCGGCAACTGGCACGTTTTTTTTGTTAAAAAAAAATAATTTTTTTCGAAAAAAAATTAAAATCATAATTTTTGACCTATAAATCGATATTTTAAATTTTTCCCTTAAAAGTCTATTTTCACGACATTTTCGAAACTGAGGCATTTAGAGACTTTTTTTCCTAAAAATTCTCTATCGAACTGTCGTCTCGGTTTTTTTTAGCCTCGTGACTTTTTCGGCGCTAGAATGACCCAAAGCCGAGAAGAACTTCTCGGGCCAAAGTGACCCTCTTTTCAAAAAAATACTTGTCAATTTCAGTAGGGTTAGGAAGACCGTTTTTTTTCAACCTTCTTGCGTTATACTTGAACATAGGTCTATTTTCACGACTTCCACGCGGTTTTTAGCTATTTCCATCAATTTTAGTCCTGCAGTTCGCGTGATGTCATCGTTTTCGGTCTACCTCTTGATCTCCCTCCCAGCCATGGTCTTCATTGTATTATTTTGGTGTTCCACATGTCCCGCAAAGTCCCATTTCATCTGGGTTACCCTTTCTATTACATCCTTGACCTGTGTATGTTATCTTATGTATTCGTTTGTCTCTCTTAAAGAAATACCTATCATTGTCCTTTCCATACCTCTCACGGAAAAAAATCTGTTCTCTATTTAAGAATAATGCAATACTTGAAATCTTAGACTGACATGAAATATAGTATTCTTATTAAAAGAGTAATCTACAATTAATTAAAAAATACACTTTGTGTTGACTTTAAATAATAGCTGTATTTATTTAAAAAATATTGTATTTAAATTGATAATAAAGTGTTGTTATATTCAAGAAAAACAATAAACTTAAGAGAAGATGAAACAGTACTTATGCCAAAAGGAAATATTCGTGGTTTAAATGTGCAAAAATCACATTCGATACTTGTAAGTAGTTTTGAACAGAATTATATTCTCCTTAAAACCAATATACTTACAATAAAGTAAATCTTTTATATTCATTCCAAGAATATTTAAAAAAAAATAAGTATAACTATTCTTCATAAGAAGCTTACAATTTAGCGGGTGCCTGTTGGATCAGATTGTTATAGCATGAAGCATAGCATTGGATGTTCGACTACAGACATGACCAGTTCATTTCCTGATTTCGTTTTAAAATGGAAGCTTTGTTAAGCGAATGGAAGATCTCACAAATCAGTTTAAACGTAAATACGATAATTGTATTCATTTATTTGCTTTTCTATGTACACGTAGGTTTAAATATTGCTTGCTTTATTTAAATTAATATGTAGAGAACTTTGTTAGGTATTTGGCGCAAAATCATGGCATCCTACTTTTCGTTTGTCAAATTAGTCAGCTACATATTTAAATAAATATTTCTTTGAGTTGCAGCATACATAATTGTAGTATAATAATATAGTATTTCTAGGGATTATTTAAAGTATAGGCTAATGTATCGACATTATACATGTTGGGCATTTTTCAATATTCACAAGTGTCGACGTCGATGCTGTCTCTTGTTTTCTGTTCTAATCAGTGGCGTAACTAAAATTTTTTGGCCCCAACGAAAAATACATAAGGAGGCCCCCTTTCAGTCACAAATACTAAATAAAAATAAAACAACCAGCTTTAATATTTTTATTTATTTTACATATAACATCAAAATATTTCTTTTTATCAAAAAAAGCAAAACTCTAAAATAACTTTAAATTTTAACCAAGTAGTAATTATTAACGAAGTAGGAAATATTATTTGATTCCTTAAACAGTTTTTAATTAGTTTCAGTTTACTAAAAGATATTTCAACTGACACAGATATAATCGGCGTGGTAAAATATAATAATAGGTCAATGTAAATTTGTTCAAATCAACATTTTTTTGTAGTCATTTCTTGATTTAACTCTGTTTTTATAAATTGTAAAAGAGAAATTTTGCAATATGCTTTGAGAATATTTTTGTTGATTGTAGCTCTTAAGGATTTTAGACTTTGTTGAATCTATGAGATTTTTAGGTTGCAAAAACAAAAAGATACCACTTACCTTATTAAATCCTGTAAATCTAGTTGTTAACTGAGACTGTATAATGTCAATCAATCGCTGATAAAAAATGTTTCCTGGAATTAAAACGATGATCTAAAGCTAATTCATCAAATACTTTTATTAATAACTTGTCGCTTACTCTTAAAATTAGTTGGAATGTACCATTTCAGGCCAGTTCATGCTTCTTTTAGAACCTCATTATCGTGTTGACGGTATTTTTCCCACATTGCTTTCTGCTCTTAGTAAAACAGAACTAGCTTCGTCCAAAGCAATTGTTTCTTTTTGTAAAGCTTTGGAAGTAAATTTCACTTCTGATAACACATAATGTAACCTAATAGATAAGAACACCAACTCATCTCAAAATCTAGCATACTATTCTTTATACGCCCAGCTTCTATTCTTTCATCCCTAATTTTACTTAAAAGCTCAATTTTTTAAAATTTTCTACATATTCAAAATGACGTAAATCACTTGCGAGTATTGTGTCTTTACTTGATATTGCGGCGTCTGACGATATTTCAGCTTCATCGAACTTTTTAGTTTTAGCACACAGAAAAGTTAGGTTGCTTGTGCTGATGTCTCTGTGGTTTAGCCACCTGAAGTTGTGTTATACCGATCAAATATTCTGTGTGATCTTCGTCTTGAGAAATAGAATTATTGTCCCCAATGTCATCGTGTTTGGACGTAAATGGTTGCAAATTTGGCTCTGACTGCGATTTCGTCGAAAAAAAAAACATTTTCACAATTTTTCTCTAATTCTAATTATTTTTTTAGTTTTCTTTTAATTCCGGGCGCTTTTATATATTTTTTGTGGTCACTCATTTCTAAAACGTAGAAAAGATTAGATCAAATACTATAACTATAACTTAATGGTAAGGTAATGCTCTTGGCAACACAGGAGTCCGGGAATGTGCTTTTCCTATACGTGTTACACAATCGAATATTGTATAACTAGTAGGAAAAGCAAAACATTCCTGGACGATGGTGGTAATTGCCCGACGAGGCGCAGCCGAGGTCGGCAACACAGGGGTCCAGGAATGTGCTTTTCCTACGAGTGGCACATACTATTTTTTATCCGATCGGAATGAATTATAATACGTATTTATAAATATACAAATATTACTCTAAATAAAAACGGTGTTTTAAATTTAAACTTAACATAATATCAAGTTTTAACTCGAGTGAGCTTGGAGTTTATTACGTAGCTAAACTACGGAAACCACAGCCAAATCTTGCTTTTGATAAACGTCAGATCTGACAAACAAGGTGTTTAAATATGGCAGAAATGTTATATTCCCGGCCTAGGAAGGAAATGTTTTACGTACAGTGATCGGCGACTGCCGGGTGTCGCGACGCTGATGTTGCCAAACTTTTCATTAGGTATTAAATTATGCAGAACATAATAAAAAATAATCCTTGCTTAACAGAAAGGTGTTCCTAGATTCAGTTGACAGAAACCTTCAATATTAGGCACTGGACGAGTGGGCCCCCAAGCCTGGGGGGCCCCAACGCATTGCGCTTACTTGTCTTATGGTAGTTACGCCACTGGTTCTAATCGACACTTGTGGACTCTTCTTCACTGATGAATATTCAAAGAGACCTAACCTGTATAGCTTATTGTTTAAAACTAACCCAAACTAACCCTAAAAGCGATATACTTGCCTATCTAAAAGTTTTGTATTAAAATGTTATACTCAACTCAACTTTTTTATTAACCGAGTTATGTACTTGAAAGCACTGTTAAGTTTACGCATTATGTATAATGTTAAGTTTCGTTTGTTTTGCAGTTCAAATTAGTGCTGGCAACCGAAGACGGTTTTTCGGATAGTCGGTTAACCGGTTTCGGATTATCCGCGGTTTTTCAAAAAACCGAAACCGGTTAACCCGATACTCGATTAACCGATTACGCGATTTCTCGTTTAACCGATTAACCGGTTTCTCGGCTAACCGATTATTCGATTATCTAGTTACATGGCACTGGGCTACCGTGTTCTCAAGTAATGGTAAAAAAGATAGAAAGTAAAGTAAAAACTGGGTATTTGGAATGGTAACATACCACATACCTACTGGACAGTGATTATATTTGGAAATGCTTTTAGAGCGCGATTGAAAAATAATATCTACCTTTAATAGAATACCTTTATATTTATTTAAGTTTTAAAAAATTGTATTATTTTTTCTGCTCAGAATTTATATCGATTGTAATTTGTAATAAACAATATTTTTAATTTAATTATTACCTTGGGGTTTATTTCAATAACGACCAAAAACTGGAATAAATTTGGTTCACTAGAATTTAATGATTGTGCCCTAATCGGCAGGGAAACTGAACTAATGGAAATATGCTTAAGAACAAATTATAAATTATGTTTAGCCTATGATGACTGTGTATTAACCGATTAACCGGTTATCCGATTAACCGGCTATCCGATTAACCGGTTATCCGGATACCCGGTTTTCACTATTATTCGAATACCCGGTTTTATCCGAAACCGGTTTTTAAGAAAACCGAATAACCGGTTTCAACTTCACGGTTTTTGCCAGCACTAGTTCAAATGCATTCGTATATGTATATGTATAACCATTTCTAGCTTCATTGTGTAGAATTGTTGTAATAATATTTAAATGCTGAATACTGTTTTTTTTAATTGTATTACATATTATATAAATAAATATTTATTATATTTTAATAAAAATAAACTATATGAAATAAAACTATATACATCCAAAAACAAATTATTTTTTATTCATATATATGTCAAATTTGGATCAAGAACAATAAAAATATATCAAATATAGATACGCTCAAAATACGAGTTTGCTATCATCAAAACAAGAATAAATAAATTTCAAACGAATTATACCTCAATTATTGATACAAATATTAACCTATTCTTAATTGTAAGTAGTTTTTATATTTAAAACGAGAAAACCATATCTTGATATTCAAGATTATGATTCTATTACAATAGAGTATTGTTATACTTGCGGAATGGGGAATATAGCATAGCGTTAATTCAAGATTATTAATCTTAATATTAGTATAGCTTTTTTTCCGTGGCTTTGTGTTGTTTTTAATTTTTGTATTGTCTGTTTTGTAAGGATCCACGTCTGCGCTTTATATATTAATACTGGCAATATACACTGGTCGAACACTTTTGTGCGCATTCGTTGAGGGATCTTTATTTTTTAGTATCCCTTAGAGTTTGCCGAAAACTGCCCAGCTTAGACGCCTTCTTCGTTCTATTTCGACATCTTATTTTCCTTTTCCTAATTGTATTTGTTGTCCAAGGTATATGTACTCCTTGACGTTTTCCAATTGATTGTTGTCTATACTTATGATCGTCTCTTCTTCTGGGCTCATGATTTTAGTTTTCTGCATGTTCATTTTTAATCGCACATTTTTTCATTTCTCTTCTAATTCTTCTAACATTCTGCCAAGATCTTCTTTGTTGTCCGCAATTATCACCACATCATCAGCAAACCTCAGGTGATTTAGCCTTTCTCCATTGATGTTGATACCTCTATTTGACCATTCAAGTTGTTTGAACACGCCTTCTAGCGCCAGCGTAAAGAGCTTTGGGGACAATATGTCTCCTTGACGTATGCCTTTTTTTATTGGAATTGGTTGGGTATCCTCGTGTATTCTTATTGTAGCTGTTGATTTTTCGTAGATATTTTTAATCAGGTCCCTGTATCTATTATCTATACGTGCGTCATCGATTTCTTGACTGCCCAGTGTTCTATGCTATCAAAAGCCTTTTCGTAATCTACGTAGGTCATGAATAAGGGTAGATTGTATTCGGCTGCTTTCTCGATTAGGATCCTTATTGTTAGAAGATGATCTGTTGTGCTGAATCCTTTGCGAAACGCTGCTTCCTCTGGAAGTTGGTAGTGATCCAGTTTTTTTGTTATTCTGTTTGTTATTATCCTCATAAAAAGTTTATACAGATGGACAAGCAAGCTTATGGGTCTGTAGTTTTCTAACAACCTTCTGTCTCCTTTTTTATGTAGTATGATCATGATTGCATTGTTCCAGTTGTCAGGTATCTTCCCTTCCTTTAAGCAGGTATTATATTGTTTTGTTAACTTTGGTATAACTGTATCTAGAGCTTCCTTTACCATTTCTAGGAGGACGTTGTCTTCACCCGGGTTCTTGTTATTCATCATGAAACTTACAGCGTGGATTACCTCTTCGTCATCTATATCTTCCATATCCTCTGAACCTACTTTTACAACCTTTCCCTCCATAATTTCCTCTGGCTTTACCACTTTTGTGTCATATAGGTTTTCATAGAACGTCGTAGTTCTTTATATTATTTTGTCTTTATCTCTTTCTTCTTCTTTATTTTCGTTTTTAATACCTATAATCTGTTGTTTACCTTCTTTCCGTTTCAAGCATCTCATATTTTTGTTCTTCTCTATGATATCGTTAGCCATTTCCTCATAGTAATTTTCAAGATCCTTTCTTATCATTTTCCTTGTTTCTCTTCTTGTTTGTCTATACTCGTCAGTTGCATATTTGCCCTCTTTATACATTGATCGTCGTTCTTCTATCTTTTCTTTGGTTTATTTTGTTATTTTGCTGGTCTTTGTATGTTTTTTCTCTGCTACCATCGTTGATGCTTTCGTTATGGCCACTCTTATGTTCTTTTCCTGGTCATTTATTTCTAGTAATTTGTTTTCGTTCTTTTCAAAGTAATGACGTATTTCTTTCTGATATTTCTCTTTATTTTGTTCAGAGCTTTTGTGCCTATACTTGACCTAGCTGTCTGTCCATACGTTCTCCTTTTGTCTTTGTTCTACTTTTACTTTCGCTCTGACCATACGATGGTCGCTGCCAGTATTGAAGGAGTTCAAGGCTGTTATATCGCATATGAGTTCTTTATTGCTGGAAAGGATGTAGTCAATCTCATTTCTTGTTTTCTCGTTTGGGCTTATCCACGTCCACTTTCTTTGTTGTTTTTTTTTTATTATAGAAGGTATTCATAGCATAGAGTCTTTCTTTTTCCAACATATTTACTAACATGTTGCCTCTGTGATTTCTGTTGCCTAGTCCATATTTACCTGTAAATCTCTCATCTGGATCGGAAGACCGTTAAGAAGCATTTATCCAGAAAATTTCATCAAAATTAATTAAGTTTTTCGACAGCTATCGTGTATCGCACATTTGTCGTAATAACTCGGAAACGGAAAATCCTATCACCAAAAACACTTGACCGTCGCGTCGGTGACCCCCAAAATTGTTGCCTGAGAACGTGCCAAATCTCAAATTTCCACTCGCAGATGTTTTCGAAAAAATGTCAGGTATCTAAAAATTACTCGAATGAACATAAATAGCCAAACGTAGACAGCTGTGAGTCTTACATGCGTAGGCAACTTCGAACGTTACATGCTTTTGCGTATACAGCTCAGTCTTATTCACTATCCAGGGAGAAGTGTGCTGAACCACCGAAGATTAGCTACGTTTGTTTTAAACTGTGGCTGGGCACGCCAAAAGTAATCGCCACCTCAAAGAAACAATTGGATGAAAATGCAACTGTGCCGGTTAAGGCTGAAAGTTGCACTATTTCTCGCATTTATATCC
>MU185962.1:0-38242 GCA_016904865.1 Pissodes strobi
ATTTTGTATAGTATACGTATACTTATTTGTCTTATTTATAAGGTTAATTTTATATTATTTTAGATACCCTTATAAATTTCCAAAATACCGCCATTTTGGAGTTTGCGCAGCTGGAGAGAGGTAAAACAGTACATGGAGTTGCCTAAAAAATATTGTCCTTCACTCCCGATTGAGTCAAGCTTGAGCCAAAATAGCAGATGGCCGTTTTACTGCAGATGATTTCCTTAGACAAGCAGTCCGTTTTAGAGAAGGTTTGTATAGAAATCTGCATTTTTGGGACCGTAATGATGATGATGCAACAAACCCTCCAATCCCCCGAGCAGGCAACACACATGAACCACTTTCATCATCCTTATCGTTCATTAAAAACCCCACACCATGCAAGCTATCAGCCGAAACGACCTACCACCGCTTCTACCTCTAACATCTACATCCGCATCCTCCTTTCAAACTTTGACGTCCATTCTAACCCCCCCCCCCCCATCGTGAAAGCTATTAACCGACACGAACCACTACCGCTTCTACTGATATTATCCACATCCGCATCCTCCTTTCTAACGGCTCTCCCATCAATAAATACCCCAACACACCTCCACCCTTATTCTATTTCCGTCCAAATGAAATATCACCGGAAAACTCCCAAACGCCCCCTATCCCCGAGGAGGTTGAACCACTATCACCCCTGCAAAACCCTCCATCCCCAGAAAAGGTAGTAGTATATAAAAGTCGACATCGAAATAACTTTACAGAACAACCTGCTAAATTTGCCCTTGAAAATGGATTGCTTTTTAATAGTGACTATTATATGAATTGCTTAAGATCCCTCGCTTTTAAAATCGAAAACATTTCTTATAATGGGTCAACTATTAATTTAACATGTTCAGACTAAAACACTGGCCTCAGATTTTAACAAATTGGATACTACGAACACGGACATCAATACCTACTCACACATGAATCGGTGGCTTACTGGCTATGTCATTGACTGCACTGCTTTTAGCTTTCTTCGTAATATTCCAGATATATATTATGTTGATACCATTTCTGCTTGCATTATACTTAACAATACTTTAACAGTAAAAGCCTATTCACAATAATTTACTCGTCTTGTTGAACCCTTGGGAGGCATAGATTATAATGTTGTTACCATATGATGTTTTTAGCAGTCACTGGGTTTTGATAGTACTAGGTTTAAGGGACAAGAAGATGTATATTTTGAATCCTGGATGTCATGCCTTCTGAAGAGGAAAAAATTAAAAAACTTAAGTAGTTTTTGTTACTAGGGATCAACAAAATAAGATAGAAAAGTTAAATGCTAGAGAGTGGACGCAGAACAACTTCCCCACTTTTCATAACAAAACGATAGCCATAATTGTGTCGTTTATGTAATTTATTACATTATGGTATTATCTATTAATCCCGATATAAAACAGTGCTTTTTGAACGACCAATATGATTCTTTTGATACTGAAGCATTTAGAATTACTCTACAGAATATTTTGCTAACTTCTTCAAATAATATGTTTGATCTATGTTTAGTTTGTGGTCTAAAAACGTCAGATCCGTATGTCAAATGTAATATTTGTAAACGATAGCTTCATTATAATAATTGTTCATAGCTAAATAAAGATAAGATGAAACGTTGGATTCTAAACTCAATACCACCGTCGGATAGAGTGGAAAAGCGGCAATGCAAAAGTGCAATTCAATTATTTGAAATCTGTTTTTAAATAAGCCCAGGGAAAAAATAATAAAACGATTTTTCAAAATTTCGGTTACCTTCTAAATGGCATATTGTTAAATCATTATATATCATTTACCCTCATTGGGTTGAATTGACAATGATGAATGATCTGCTTAATATATGAAGTTCAAAACACTAAGTACTTGGGCATTCTTCTGGATCAGCATTTAAAGTGGGATGAACATATACAGAAACTTTCATGTGGAATAAGAGGGCTTATACATAAACTTTATCTGCTGAAGTTGTTATTAGGGTTGCCAGTTGTCTTGGATTTCGCAGGATGTTCTGGATTTAGGGTCCAAACATGTGCGTCCTGCTGAAAGTGTTCGCACGACGTTAAATATGCTGCATTTTATAAAAGCCTTGCTAAAAATAAAAATAGTTATTGATTATATAAGGGAAAAAAGTATTAGATTTTAGCTCGAGGTTGTGTTACCGAGAGCTAAAATCTAATATTTTTCCCGTGTATAATACACTATTTTTTTCTGTGACGGGAAAAATGACGATTTAATATTGAAAAACATATTACTACAATATATTAAAGTAAGAAAATAATTATCGATGTGAAATTTGAATTTTATAGTGACAGAGACCTGCGTTGCTAGGGAAACCTTTATCTGTCAATTTAAGTCTGTGATTTGATTTAAGTGTATATATGTATGTATATCCGGGAAAAAAGTAATTTCATAAAAGGGATATTTTGTTACCTGGCAACAGAGATAAAATGTCAAACGTTTTTCCCGTCACAGAAAAAAAATATCAAATTAAAGAATCTTTCTACTGTTTTATCGAAATGCAGCTTCTTATTTACGAGTTCAAATTTGTTACCCAAATAATTTGCTCGTGAAGCTTGAAATTTTTTCATTAAAAAGCGTATGAATCAGTAAAACAAATAGGTAAAGAATTGTCGATTGAAGGAGATTTTGAAATTCTTTATGAAGAATTTTGTGTTTTAAAACCTGTATGAAAAATCATGCACAACTGATGAACACATCAATAATGCCCTATAATAATAATACATTTCATCTCAGATCGATAAACTACCCAAGACCAAAAACTTTTAATAAACTTGGAAATGAAGAGTAAAAGTAGGAATGTTGCTAAGTCTATAAAGAAAAAATATTCTGAGTTTATCTACAGAAATTATGCTCCAATATTCGCTGAGCTCTTTGAGGCATAAAGAATAAATAGGCATTAGTAGATATACGGGGAGTGACGCCCCCACCATTCCGAGTTGCCACGGGATGTGGCCCATCAAATCCCATCGTCCTCCTCCAGGCTGGAGAACACCAAAGTACAAAGTCTGGAGCTGATCACTGGGGAGTGATCAAACAAACCCCATTTTTACCCCTGTCAGACTAGGGACCGCCAAAGGAATGAGTCTGAGGCCGATGCTTCGAATGGAAGCGGCCCTAGGTGGTAGATGCATAAGCCTACTCGCATCGTCCGGTGAAAGACCACCCCACCAGAATTGGGAAGCGCTAAGTGGTTTTCCCAAATCACGTTCCGCTTCCGCGCTGGTGGTCCCGGGTTCCACAGTAGGAATATATGGACATGATGGTGCTTCCAAGATCAAAATATTCCGGAAGTAAACTCCCCGGCCATTCGGATCTCCGGGCGCTGGGTGGCCCTGGGAGCCCTTCATTCCGCATTTCACAGACAGCAAAGATACCGAACCAATTTAGAATAGATTTCTGCAACATAAGAGGCCTAAATACAAACATAAATTCGGTACATCAACATCTACAAGCAAATAGACCACACATATTAGCCCTTACAGAAACACAAGTATGTTCTACAACAACAGTGAACTACCTCTATCCTGGTTACGACTTACATACCCGATTTAGATATAAGTTCGGAATATGCCTTTTTGTCCGAAGCGACCTTTCATGTCACCGCGAGGAAACACTCGAACCGAACAACCTTGACGTCATGTGGCTCAAGTTCACCGCCAAGGGATTAACCAAGTTTATATGTTGTCTCTATCGCCCTCCGAGCGATAGAGCCTATCAAAGCTTTTTCTCAACACTAGCTACCACTTTTGACTCAATACAGGTCGATCACCCCAGTTCAGAAATAATCGTTCTGGGAGACTTCAATGCCCACAACACCAACTGGCTCAAACATCACAACAAGACCGACAACGAAGGTAGAGAGGCTGAAGCATTTGCCATCAGCTGTGGGCTTACTCAACTTGTAGCCGAACCAACTCGAATCTCAGAGAGGGGCGAATTCGCCGCCCTCCTGGATCTTTTTCTGACCACCAATCCTGACCAGTACAAGGTTACAGTTGGTCCGCCATTAGGTACCTCCGACCACAAACTTATTACAACGGTTTGTGAATTGCCACCCATACAGAAGGATCCACCATTGCCTCGCAAAATCTGGCATTACAATTCTGCAAACTGGGACGATCTAAGGCAGTTCTACCTATATTTTCCTTGGCCCGACGTCTGCTTTGCCACTGACGACCCGTCAGACTGCTGCGAAGAGATCATGCAAGTAATCTCCTCAGGAATGGAAGCATACATCCCAAATTCCATCAAGTTACCATCAAAAGGAAAGCCCTGGTTCGACAAAAGATGCGAAAGAGCTGTAGGAAGGAAACAGCAAGCCTATAAGTACTGGCAGCAAAATCAGACCGCTGAAAATCGCAATTATTTTATCGAAGCGAGAAACGAGTGCAAGCGTGTGATCGACGAAACTAAGGACAAACACAATCAAAGGATCAGGAATAAACTTTTGCAATGCCCCAAAGGTTCCAGGAATTTCTGGTCGGTAGCAAAGGCAGTGAGTAACAACTTTTCAAAGACGTCTCTCCCACCTTTGACGGACGAACGTGGCACCACGGCGGCTACAGCCAAGGAAAAAGCAAACATGCTCGCCAAAATGTTTTCATCGCACTCTACCTTAGACGTGCCCCAAGGCAGGACTATACCGAACATCAACACTACCATGCCAGAAGTCAAGATTTCTCACCGTGATATTCGCAAAATCCTTAAAGAACTAGATACGCAAAAGGCATCGGGACCGGACGGAATACCTGCCATCGTACTAAAGAACTGCGCCAACGAACTAACACCCGTTTTTCCCAGGCTTTTTTCTCTTTCCTACAGAAAAGGGATTTACCCATCCTCTTGGAAAGTCGCTCGAGTGCAACCTGTTCCAAAAAAAGGCAAGAAAACCACGCCCTCAAACTATCGCCCAATTGCCTTGCTTCCAATAATCTCCAAAGTCATGGAACGTGTAGTCAACCAGCAACTACTCAAGTACCTCGTGAGCAACAGAATAATCAGCGATAATCAATACGGCTTTCGCAAAGAGAGATCGACAGGAGATATATTGGCCTATGTCACTCATACATGGAGTAGGGCAATTGAAAACTACGGAGAGTCTAGAGCGATTGCGTTGGATATTTTAAAGGCATTCGACAGAGTTTGGCATGACGGACTGCTCAACAAACTGCCGTCCTTGGGACTGCCCGCCTCTCTCTGCAGCTGGCTGGCCAGTTTTCTTAAGAACCGATCCCTACACGTTGCAGTCGATGGACACATCTCGGACACATTCACCATCAACGCGGGCGTGCCTCAGGGCGCAATACTTTCACCAACTCTGTTCCTCATCTATATTAATGACCTGCTGATCGAAACGAATAATCCTGTTTACAGTTTTGCAGATGACAGTACCCTTGTCTCCCACTTTAGATCAGAAAAACCCTTACCAGCGACTGAGACTCATCACCGCAGACAGGAGCAGATTACAGCAATTAATCAAGACCTGGAGAAAGTTCAAACTTGGGGCGACCGAAATTTGGTCCAGTTCAATGCAGCAAAGACCCAAGCAGCAACGTTTACTAAGAGGGCCAATACAGCGGGCCCTGACATCATTATGGCAGGATCGACCATTCCTTCATCCTCGTCAATCGGGCTGCTGGGTGTCTCGGTCAACAGCAATATGTCATGGCATGACCATGTTGCTAACATCGCAAAATCAGCCTCCCAGAAGCTTGGTGCGCTATTTCGCAACAAAAAACTCTATACACCGCAGCAGTTGCTCTTGCTGTACAAAGCGCAAATAAGACCGTGCTTAGAATATTGCTCACATATCTGGGGTGCCGCACCAAAGCATACCCTAAAGCTGCTGGATTCCATTCAGAAGAGGGCTGTGCGTCTCGTCGGCGATCCGGAGTTGACCCGGAATCTGGATAGTCTGGAACATCGCAGACATGTGGCCGAGATGTCTCTGTTTTACAGATACTTTCACGGCAGATGTTCCCAGGATTTGGCCCGCATAATCCCGCCCCTGGCAACTCCTGTCAGACAGTCCCGACAGACGGCAGGAGCGCACCAGTTCGTCGTACAACTAGAAACACCTAGAACATCGCTTTACCAGAACTCCTTTGTCTGGCGCACTGCATCACTGTGGAACTCACTTCCAGGACATCTGTTTCCCACTAATTACGACCTATAAATATTCAAGAACCGTGTCAATCAACATCTTAGCACACACCCCGCTCGTCGAGCGCCATAGGATCTCCCTTTAGTGTGTGTGCCACTGCCATAAAAAAAAAACTAAATATGTGATGATACACTCGGCCCAATTACATGTTAATTATTGTCTAATTAATAAGATACCTACTAGTCACCGCATTTAGGTAATAAAAAGTAGTTAGATATATATTATTGGATAATTAAGATAATTTTTGGATAATTGAATGTTATACACGTAGACCCTCATACGTCATCATATAAAGCCTTGAACTAAATACATATATAACATATAGCTGTTAATTCAGCTAAGTGCTCATTACTGAACTGTATTAGGTAACGAATATTGAGCAAATCTATGCATAAACTATAAAATTTGAATAACAAAATGTTTTCTAAAAATTGTGATTTTTACAAGCTTTGGGTTGAAATCTACCCCCGTCATCCCAGGGTTAGAAGTGTGTTCCAAATAAAATATATTGTGAAAAAGGATATAAAAACATGCTGTGAAAGTTACGATTTGGTTTTAATTTGTGGTAATTGCTTTGTTTTTGGTGCTTTATCTGCATGTTTAATTGAATCAGTTATTTGGAAAAGGACACAAACGACTATTTTTGTTTTATGCGATTTTTGTATAATTTTATTGAAGGCGCACCATTCGGTACGAAAAGAGCACAAAATATCATGCTAGAACTGCATTAATTTGATACTCGTTTCACTGCGTTTGGTTCGAAAAGGTCACATGCGACAACAATGTGACCTTTTCGAAGTAGTTACGCTGAAACGGACGCGTACATTGTGGGCCTCATCACGCTTCTGCTTGTCATGCCAGTTGGCATTTGATTGTCGTTGAATCAGCAGTAAATTTTTGTTGTATGTAAATATTTAAGTGTTTTTGAGAGTTAAAAACAAAATGAGTGATTCAAGTAAAAGTCAATCTGATCATAACACCTTACAAAGAAAGCGCAAGAAAGGAGTTTTGAATACGGATAACTATAACTCGAATGTAATAAAAAGGGCCAAAGTCAAAGGCATTCAACATATTAATCATGTCGGAAAAATTGTTAATGGCAGGACAACAGGTCCGGACTGCAGGTAAGAGTTTAGAAAATATAAAATATTATATCTCTTACGTTTTTTCGGTTTTTGTAGGTGCAAAATGAAATGTTTCAATAAGTTTAGTGAGGACCATAAAAAAAATTATAGATAAAGTTAATAGTTTTGATGACAAGAACGCACAAGATACCTTTCTTGAAAGTTTGATCGAAGGTATTTCCGTCAAAAGGAGAAGTAACGTATCTGCCACTGGAAACCACAAACCCAAGGCCAATACATTCTCATATTATATCTGCTTAGAAGGTTAACGAATCAAGGTATGTAAACAAGCATTTGTTAGTTTACTTGGAGTTACAATGAAAAAAGTAAGATGTCTAAGTTTACTATCAGCATCCGGTACCACACCAAAAGATAGACGCGGAAAAGAAGTAGGATCAAAACATAATGTTATTTCTGGCCAAATTTGTACCAAAATAAAAGATTTTGTCGAGAAATTTGATGTTAAAGAAGTTCACTACTCCAATATCATCAACAAAAAATATTTACCTGCAACACTTAATGTAAAAATTATGCACACGATGTTCCTTGACGCAAATCCGGATTTAAAGGGGAAAATAAAGTACGACTTTTTCTTGAAGTTTTTCCATGAAAACCTTGATCTGTGATCTTTGGTAGGCCGCAAGTGGATGTATGTTCTTACTGTGAGGAATATGGTCAAAAGTTGAAAGATCCTCATTTAAACGATATGCCAAGCGTGTTGCTGCTGCTTCACTTATGGTTCATAAACGAAGAGCAAACAAGTTCTTTTCAAAAACAAAAGATATAAAAAAGCTTTGCACTGAGAAGGATAATGTTATGGCTCTTGTATTTGATTACATGCAAAACTTACCGTTACCCAGCATTCCAGTACCGTACTTTGGGGCGAAATTGATTTCCAGGGGCGAAATTGATAGTTTTATCGTCAAGCCACATTTCGTTATATTGCGCAGAATGTAATACATCCATTTCAATTGCGTGACTTGCATTTGCTTAGTTCAGGTTGGAAGCCCAAACGTATATGTTTGTGTTCGCATTGTTTGATTTTAATTTAATTAAACAACGGTTTAAAAGTTGGTGTAAAATATTGAAATTTTTTAAATAGCTACAAACTATTACTGGTAAGTTCTAGAGTAATTCAATAAGCTTGTTCCTAAAGGTCCTCCTGCTTTTTTAGTATTTCCCCAAATTTTATTTTAAGGTTGTGCTGACGTCAAGCCTGGTGGTTTGTTTGGCGGCCATATTAAAATTTTGTTAAGGGGGTCAAATTGATCGGACATGTGGGGTGAAATTAATCAAAGGGTTTTTTTAGAGCTTTTAAAACCGCTTGGAGGTCAACTTTATTCAAATGGAAACAGGCTCATACTTCTTCAACATCACTGGATACAAAAGAGTTCCCACATCTACTCTCCAGCACTTTAACTGAAATGGACACAAAAACTGATGAAGGATCCAACGCCATTAAAAAGGACCTAATATCTTCTTTTAGAGCCACAAGTATTGTACCATTGGACCCGGAGCGTGTTTTACAAAGAATTCCTGAAATGGGTGATGTTGATGAAAATGCTGTCCACAACGTTTTGGTATATTATCTTCAAGAGTAGAGATTTAGTGCTATACCATCTAGGCGCAACGTTAAAAGACAAAAACTGGACATACAGCCGGGCAAAGGTATCACGGCCTCTCCTGAATCAGGCTCAGATGAAGAACAGGAAGCGGTGATAGAAGAGAGTTCTGGTGATGAAGTGTCTGAACAATCAGAAGAAGAAACTGAATATTTTTCTGTAGAAAAAGATAATTTAGCAGCAGGAACATATTTGCTGGTAAACGTGCCAGGAGGAGTAGAAAAAAAAAACAATGTATAGATATGTTTCCGTTATTCAAAGTATAACAGATGACATAATAGAAGTAATGGGAATGAAACCCGTGAAACCATCTCGAAACAGATTTAAAACGGTACAAAATGATATATTTGTAGTCAACGAGACTGAAATTCTGGCAGTGCTTTCAAACCCTGAAATTATAGATGTTGAAGGCCAAAATATTCATTTAAACAAAATGTTAATATAAAGGAGATGTAATCCTATTTTTGAGTTATTTTTTGTTTATTTACAATAGAAATTAAACATGATTTTTTACTTATGCGTTTAACAAAGATTTCATAAACATATGCTTACATTTTCTCCCCATTAAGGCCGGTAGCATAAAAGCTGTTTTTACTTACTTAAAAAATATGAAAATGTACCTACAAATAAAAAAACCGTAAAATACACTGTCAGCTTTCGCTAGTTTACGACGTGATTAATTTCACCCAGTAGATCAATTTCACCCCATGAATTGTTCGGTCGAATAATTTCTACATTTTCTAAAATAGGATTCCCAGGCATAAATTGATCATAGGTATGGTATGGTATACCTTTAATATAGCATCCAAATGCATGTAAACGGGTGTGATCAATTTCACCCCAAAGTCAGTATGAAATTAATCAGTCATATATATTTTTTTGTTATTGTTTTTAAGTTTTCAAATTTTTTAACGTGAAAAATCTATGCACGGTATTTTAACTAATTATGTATTAAATTTTCGAAGGAAAAGTATTGCTCGTAGTAGTTTTACATGAAAAATAAAAAAATAAATTATCAATTTCACCCCAAATTACGGTACAAGAAATTTTTTATTTGCTACAGCTGTGGGATTACGAATAGCAGATGGTCGTTTTACTGCAGAGGATTTCCTTAGACAAGCAGTCCGTTTTACAGAAGGTTTGTATAGAAACCTGCATTTTTGGGACCGTAATGCTGAAGATTCAACAAACCCCCCAGTCCCCCAAGCAGACAACCCAAATGAACCACATTCATCATCCTTATCGTTCATTCAAAACCCCATCATGCAAGCTATCAGCCGAAAAGACCTACCAGCGCTTCTACCTCTAAGATCTACATCCGCATCCTCCTTTCAAACTTTGTCGTCCATTCTAACCCCCCCCCCCCCCCCCCCCCCCAACCCTTTCCCCCCCACCCCACCCCCCCCCCCCCCCCCATCGCGAAAGGTATTAACCGAAACGAACCACCACCGCTTCTACCGCTGAAATATCACCGGAAAACCCCCAAACGCCCCCTATCTCCGAGGAGGTTGAAGTGGTTGAACCACTATCACCCCTGCAAAACCCTCCACGCCCAGAAAAGGTAGTAGTATATAAAAGTCGACATCTAAATAACTTCACAGAACAACCTGCTAAATTTGCCCTTGAAAATGGATTGCTTTTTAATAGCGACTATTATATGAATTGCTCAAGATCCCTCGCTTTTAAAATCGAAAACATTTCTTATAATGGGTCAAACTATTAATGTAACATGTTCAGACTTGTGACATCCCGATTATTCCTGCAAATTTAGTGCGGTGATTTTACCTTCTGGGATCGCCCCGGTACATCTTTTAACGACGTCACGAACCGTTCTATGATTATAATTTTATATCGACTCCTTTTTGCCGCGATGCGATCAACGCGTTTGAGGACAGGGAAAGCCATGTTTGGGGAGTTGGTAGAGCATTTACTTTCTTGAAGACCGCCTCAACCAGAAAAGGGGTATTTTAAATCCGGGTTTTCTCGGGTGATCTTAAGAGGATTTAACCATTTCCTGGTAGATGAGATCGTGCGACAATTTTAGTTTCGTGTTGAAGTAAATATTTGTTGCAATTGCCGTCGATTTGTCCCGATTGTCAGGAATTTGTGGCGGCGGCTTCATTTGATCGTGCACGCCATTTTTGGCAGATTTCCGACCCTCGATTTTGGAGGTAAGTTAATAGAGCGGGTTTTGTGCTAATTTTATTCGCTTAAATCGAACCCTCTCGTAATAATTTAAATTTTCCTTTTAACGAATAGAATTTTGTAGCATAATTAGCTTGATTAGAGGGGTGGGGGGGGGGGGGGGCGTGACGTCGCTTGATTAATTAATTTATGCAGTTTATTTTGGGCTCGATTAGTCGTATTTATTTATTTATTGGGTCTCGATCGAGCGTTTTCCGTTTATTTTTCATGGAACGTAAAGAGATATACGCGAATATATCGGAATTTATTTGGTTTAATTCCTTGAAGCTATTCGAGATTAAATACAGCATTTTTGTCGCATTTTTTTTATCATTTATCGTACCGTTTTCGTTTAATGCTATATACATCATTTTTTAAATTATAATTCAGGCGGGAATAGCCTTTTTCATGGGAATTTATTGTTCTTTTTATTGTAAATTGATGGCATCGAATCTGAATTGATGCAATACGGGAGATTTAGTTTGTTCTACGTCAGCGTTTAATTGTTTAAATAAATTTGGTTTGCATATTTATATTTTAATAATACCTTATTAATCAACACCGTTTAGGCATTTGAATGTTAATTCAATACTTTAGTATTGTTTTTCGTAGTTTTGTTGTCCAGGGGTTGCAGTTCATTCGTATTTTAAACTATTATTAATTATTGATCAATGTTTAAAACTAAAGGAAGAGCTGTTGTTTCTTGTTTTACCTATATCTGATAATGTTTTGAAGGACGGTGAATTATTTAGTTGTGAATTGATTGTTTGAATAAAGGAAAAGACGTGTTTTTCTATTTTGATTACGCTTTTGGAAGATAATATTTTTAATGGACAGTACGGATTTCTTAATTGGTGATCTATTGTGTTAATTAACTAAGAGATGAGTTTTTTTATTTTCATTCTCGGAATACATACCGGGGTCATTTGATTATTTATTGTTTGTTTAAAAGGAGAGGAGAGCCGTTTTTCTTTACCTATTGGTTAATATTTACGGGAGATTATTCAGTCACGTAATTAATATCTTTTTTTTGCGCAATTAATTATTACATATTTCATTTTTATTATCATTTATGATTTTCTTTAGTCGGTTGATCGTTCTGTTTTTTTAAATATATATATAGCGATATGTCTTGATAACCGATTCTGGGCAATTTATAATTCCGGTTTAATGCTTTCTCCATGATAGGATAACTAATTGGTACAAATACTATTTGGTATTAGATTTAGTACAATTCATAAAAGTCGACTTAATGATTTTTCTCCTTCAATATAACGTTGTTATTTGTTTAAGGTGTAAAGTTTTTTTGACAAATTATCTCTGTTTCCCTTGCGCAAGCCGACTCTACTTAGTTTTTGGCATAAGTAATATTCAGTTATACCTGTAATATCGATTGCTCTGATATATTATGCGGTTTTCTTTTCTCATTTATTTTCGGTTCTCATGTAACTTTTGATGCATTTTGAATTTGACGAAAAGTAGGGTTTTTCCTTTTTAATTTGTACTTTAAACAAAGATAATGGTATTCTTTCATATGGATTGTATATAACAGCAATCGATGCACTGCGTAGTGTGACGCTTTATTAGGGAATGTTTTAATTCCTAGGGTCCACCTACAGGGCGAAAGGAATTTGTTCGACCACGGGCGCAAAGTAATCGCTCTCATAGCCGGTGCAGAGTGACCGTTCGTTTGAAGGGACCAATCCGCCTACCTGGCGTGAGCAGCTAGACCACCGGGCAGCTTAGAGCTGTAGTTCCGACTTGGCAGTGGTGAATTATTAAGATAAGTGCCATTCTCCTTTGGTAGAACATTCGATCTGTGTTATTAATCAGTTACTTTTGATAGCTAGTACCCCCTTTTTTGTATTTGCGCCTTAAGTATTCTTGCGGCCTTCGTGATTCCGCGCGGTCGACCAAACTCGTTAATTTCTCGTTTTTTTTTCCTTTTGTTCCACTGGATCAAAACATCAAAGCACTTACGGAGTGTCATTCATAACTTCTAAAATAATAAGAAAACCCAATTTTTGCTATAACAATTCCGAGTTTTGGGCCACCACGGATAATTTTTTTTTTGTGTGCTGTTTTCAATGTTAAGTCTTGTAATTAATAGGACCCGAACGGCCGTTGTCGGCTGACATTGTAATGTCGCCAGATCTGTCATCGGTTTATGACCGTTTCTTTTATTAAATACGAAGTGATTTTACTTAGTGTGTTTTATTTGGCTCAATCTCAAGCAGGATCCCGAAGGACTTTTTTTATGAATTATTTTTTTTTGGTGCGCTCTCTTCTGGCAGGGTTTTACCTTCTACGGTGAAGGCTTTGTAGCAAGTTCCACGACTAACTTGGGGACCTCCAGTTCGGTCCCTTTCGAACTTGGTGGCGCCCTACCGGACCTCTATCCGCTGAATTGAGCTGCGGGCAAATTGCGCGCTTACCTTACAACTTGCTGCAGGGCCTCGCACCTTGACCTGCCGGGTGTTCTGGTTTAAGAATTAGTGACTCTCTTTACCTTCGGTAGGTGAATTATACTCGACCTCGGTGGAACTCTTCATAGCTCCACGAGCATTCAACATGCAATTATCATTTTTTCAAACAAAAAAAACACACGGAAAGTGCGACGCAGACTAAAACACTAGCCTCAGATTTTAACAAATTTGATACTACGGACACGGACATCAATACCTACTCACACATGCATCGGTGGCTTACTGGCTATGTCAATGACTGCACTGCTTTTAGCTTTCTTCGTAATATTCAAAATATATATTTTGTTGATACCATTTCTGCTTCCATTATACTTAACAATACTTTAATAGTAAAAGCCTATTCACAATTTACTCGTCTTGTTAAACCCTTGGAAGGCATAGATTATAATGATGTTAGCAGTCACTGGGTTTTGATAGTAAAAAAACTTAAGTAGTTTTTGTTACTGGGGATCAACAAAATAAGATAGAAAAGTTAAATGCTAGAGAGTGGACGTTAGAACAACTTCCCCACTTTTCATAACAAAACGATAGCCATAGTTGTGGCGTTTATGTAATTTATTACATTATGGTATTATCGATTAATCCCGATATAAAACAGTGCTTTTTAACGACCAACATGATTCTTTTAATCCTGAAGCATTTAGAATTACTCTACAGAATACTTTGCTAACTTCTTCAAATAATATGTTCGATCTATGTTTAGTTTGTGGTCTAAAAACGTCACATCCCTATGTATGTAATATTTGTAAACAATGGCTTCATTATAATAATTGTTCATAGCTAAATAAAATAAGATTGGTAACCGAAAACGAAACGTCGGATTCTAAACTCAATACCATCATCGGTTAGAGTGGAAAAGTGGCAATGCAGAAGTGCAATTCAATTTGAAATCCGTTTTTAAATAAGCCCAGGAAAAATATAAAAAGATTTTTCAAAATTTCGGTTACTTTCTAAACGGCACATTGTTAGGCACTTAAATGCGCAATTTTGCCCTAATTTGACCGACACTGTATCTCTTACGGCTTTCGAGATCCCCATAAACAAACCCGAATTCGAGCCACCTTGTACTTGCAGCCAGTTACTGAGAATTAAATAATATTACATATCAATTCTTTAAAAAATAACAGCTCTCCGAGAATAGAAAACATATCTTCCACCTTAATAAAAAAAAATCACTCTTAATGTAATTAATACAATTTACAAAACAGGTCATATATCCGAATACTTTAAGACCTCTGTGGTAACGCCCAATTTCAAATCAGGAAACAAAAGGGAGATGACAAATTAACGACCAGTTAGCTTAATTAACAACTTAAGTAAATTATTGGAAAAAACGCCTAAAGGATCCATTGTATACATTTTTCAATTTGTGTGATATTTTATCTGAAAAACAATTAAGTTTTATTAAAAATAAAAAACAATTGCCATATTTCTGGACCTAGCAAAGGCATTCGACACGGTGCATCATGACACATTGCTTGACATTTTGTAAATATATGGAGTCCGAGGAACATTGTTGAAGGTCTTTCGATCCTATTTAAGCAACAGGACGCAATTTGTAAGAGTTAATGATACTGTAAGTGATACACTGACAATCAAACTTCTTATTCCGCAGGGCACGGTCCTGGGACCACTCTTATTTATAACATTAATCCTTTGTTATGTTATGCCGACGACACAGCCTTAACATTTACTGCTGACTCCTGGGAAGAAGTGAGGGATATGGCTGAAAGAGGGATAAAAATAATAAAAAACTGGTTTAGTTATCATTGAATTAAAAAAATATTATATAGCATTGGGTTAGATTGATAATGATGAATGATTTGCATAATAGATGAAGTTCAACACACTAAGTATTTGGGCATTCTTCTGTATTAGCATTTAAAGTGGGATGAACATATACAGAAACTTACATGTGGAATAAGAGGGCTTATTTTTACATAATTTTTATCTGCTGAAGGAGTTTTTTTAGGGTTGCCAGTTGTTCAATGACGTGTTTAAGGATGGTGTACGGTTAAGAGAAAGCGTTTGGCCCCTTGGCGCCCTACATTGATAAAATAAGTGTGTCACCACACACCACTCGATTGACTATAAAATAAATATACTCTAGGGATTTCATTGTTCTTGATGCCTGCATAGGTATCATGAGGAGAAGTTCACATGTACGATGCGAGGACCTAATGTAAATCAACATTTTTAAAAGTATAATCAATAGTTAAAGAAATAATTATTTATTTTTTTACAAATTATAGTAGCAACGTATAAAGATGGGTAGAGTTGCAAGACCATCGTCGGTCGCCGCCAGCTGCCAGACTATCTTAATACGACTTTGAAAAATTTAACACGCTCCTTTCCTTCATCTCATGCAAAATTGAGATCACAAGAATTTCGATCATAGCCGATGCAAGCCGAAGCGTGTAGGACGACCGCCCATTAGGAAATTCGCCCTTTAGGAGAAAATATATTTAGGATTTATTCCGCCATCTCCGACTTTCTCAAAACCCGAAAAGCCCCGATTCACACCGATCTGTCGACCACGAGCGGCAGACCAAGCTAAATGTATTTACCTTGTGCTGCAGACTCGACCAATGTGTTGTTGACCGCGAGCAAAAATGAGTTTAGATGACGAAACATTTGTTTTGCTTGTTTAGAAATATAAAGGACTACAATATGAACGAGAAAAGTTATTCCCCTTTTCAAAAATGACAATATACATGATCCAGATACTATAGGCCAGTTTCACTCCTGTCGGCAGTGTCAAAGGTGTTTGAGAAAGCAATTTTTAACAGGCTTCTACCTTTTTTTTAATGCAGTATTCTCATTTGGCTTTTTGCCTGGAAAGTCCACAGATATGGTAATTTATCAAGCCCTGGCACAAATGATTATGAAACTTGATAGAAACGAGTATGTTGGTGGCCTGTTCTTTGATCTCTCAAAGGCCTTTGACACCATAGACTTCACACTGCCCCTAGCTAAACTTGAGCTATATGGACTGAGGGGAGTACCGTTGAAACTTTTGAAGTCATATTTGCAAAATCGATTCCAATGTGTAAATATTAAGTCTGATTTATAGACTTTTTCTCAGATCTTACTGAGATATTTATTTAGAGGTGTACCACAAGGTTCAATACTAGGTCCACTGTTTTCCTGCTGTATGTGAATGGTCTTCCTGACTATCTGCTGAGGCATCGGGACATGAATGATGATATAGATGGAGTGGTTTGTCAGTTTGTTGATGACTCATCGGCCATCCTGTCAGATTCCTGTATCGCCGGCCTATCAGTGAACTGTGGCGTGGGTGAAGAATGGCGGGGTGGTGTGAACAAAACTACCTTCGAATTAATGCGAATAAAACAGACCTTATATTTTTTAGTAAAAACGAAACACACACACAGTCATTATATATTCAAAATGAACAAGTCAATACTTAACCTTAAATCAATAAAATTTTTAGGGGTTAATATCGGCTCAAATATTGGTTGGGGTTGGGAGAAGCACACAATGCAACTTGAATCCAAGCTGAATAGCAAGTGTGCCCTTATTAGGAGACTCACACACATTGTATTATTGTCTGTATCTACAAACCCATTGTCTCTCATGCAAGGTGTCTCTGGTGACTCTTTTTATTTTATTCCTGTAACAGCTGATGAAATCACGAAACTATTTTCAGAAATTAAATAGAAAAACTCTTCGGGTTGGGATAAATGCCATCCCACCCTGAATAATTTTTCCCTTTAGAGATCAAGAATATTGAGAAGATTGTGAGATTTAAAATGACGCTAAAAGGTTTTCGCTCTCTAAGTGTTTTTATTCATTTGATTTTAATGAAGAATATACATATAATAATCAGTAGTATTAAGTGGATTTTATCATGTGTACCAGTGTGCTGTATTTTACCTTGTAATTTTATAGTAATTTTGTGCATATGTATTTGTTCTTTTATCACTTTTTTGACTTTTATGACGTTGCTTTTTTTACTTTGCATATAATCTTGCTGGCGATAAAGATATAAATAAATAAATACAAAATATAGTAACCAAGAAGTGCGGGACAATTGCTGGACTAAAATAAGTGAGATAATGCAAATGAATGGTAAGTAAACTTTATTAATTACAAATTTAAAAACCAACAGGTACCAACTTTACGGTTAATTAATTGTTAACGTTTCTAAGGCCTCCCGTCACCATTATTTCTTGCCACGGAACGGAACCTTCTGTAGCAAAGTATTCTGATATTGACAGCCTCAACCGTGGCTTTTCCTCCCGTCCTGCGTAAATTCTTAACGGCCGTATTGTCTAATTTTGGAGCATCTTCTTTTGCCGTTTCTGAAGCTTCGGTTGTGAGGAAGCAACAGGTTATACTACCAACAGTGTTAGCATTGTGTGGGTGTATTTTTAGGCGCCGTTGGTAAATCTGAAATCTCTGGGTTAACAAGCCAAAGGCATTTTCTGATACTCTTCGTGTTCGACTTAATCAGTAATTGAAAACTTCCCTTGATGACCATTTCTCGTACGAGGATATGGTCTCATTAGGTGCCTGTTAAGTGGGAAAGCTTCGTCTCCGACGATTACATGAGGTAAGATAGTGTCAGGCTCAGGAAGTTGTTACGGGTCCTATTTATAAAGGTCATTTTAGGAAGGAATATCGATTGGTCAATCATCTCTATTGTCTTTTATCGATAAGTTCGTACCTGTCTAGGTCCTGACAAGCAGAATTTTAATTGACATTTAAGGATTTTTAGTTGAATGTCAGTCGACAGTTTCGACGTGTTTACAGATTTGTTTCTGCTATTTGATCCAGTAGGAGGAGAGAAAACAGTAGAAAACTGTTGTTGATTTTGAAAGGCTTTTGTTTATTCATTAGCCAAAGTAAATCCCTTGGGTTGAGAGGTAGTCCTCGAGTAGGATTTTATTTCATAAATGAAATAGACTGGAAGTCGTTAGAGACTCTCGAGGGAAGGTCAGTTGCGTGAGAAGAAAGTTCTAGCAACCGCCGTAATGGCAATATAGGCCGTTGATCCTTTCAAGATACCCATGAAGGTTTTGGTAAACCCCTAGTTATGGGTAAGCTCTTTTAAGTTGTTTTGAATGTAGAATTTCAAGTAGATTTTTGGGGCCGAGTTTTGGAATTTTTGTAAATTTCATGTTATGTTGTTGTTATGGATTAATTTACGCTTTTAGGGTTTTTTGGAGCTGGGTTTAGGTAGCTGAATTCTACAGCCGAATTCCGGTAGCGCTTTGTTGCGGGGTTCTATGGCTGTTTCCATGTAGGGTAGGAAGAGCCACTATTACCTGGAACCTGGTTAATCTGGACTGTTTGACTTACAGAGTAGAATGTTGGCCAATTATCGGATATAACTTACAGGAGTTTGTTACTCAAGATAAGTCATCTTATATATACTAACATATTTAGACAACACAATTGTGCCAGAAATATTTACTACTTTGTAGAGACGTTTAAATTTAAACATAACTTAGTATTCAAACATTTTCATAAAACGCTTTAATACTTTCTTTAGTAAGTAATAGCACACATCATAATCCATTAGAGTATATATAAAATATCTTTTGTGAAGTGTTACTAAGCTAGCCTAGAAATATTACTTACTTCTTACGGGTGCTAGATTTGTGGATAATCTCTAGTACATATTATATCCGAGGAAGTTTATTCATTTTATTACCTTTTTACTTTAATTTGGCTTTGACCATAGATCATTACATTGCTTTTTGAGGAATACGTTCTCTGGTTGAAACATGCAACTCGGGCTTTTGGAAAGGCTATACTAACCGACTTAAATTAACTTAGTATAGTCTATGTGATAAATTCGGACTTCTATCACCGTCTAGGTTGCAGCAGGGCGTTTCGAAGAAGTGAACTTTCAAAATTTTATAACCTTTTAATTGATACCTCTAAAATTTTAAATTAGACGGACAGGTTGACAAGAGGTTGGAATTTTCAGTATTGTTTATAACCTTTTCGCTTGACACCTTTCAAACTTTCGATTTAGGCTATCAGGATGACCAGAGGGTGTGTCTAATAGTCAATAATTGTAAATAGGAATTTACTTAATAGGCTAGAGGAGCTTGCTATATTTTTCTAATTTAAAATAAAGTATTGGCCTCACATGCTTGATATTATTTAGGGTGTACTTGTGAATGTAGTTTTTGAATGGTAATCGAACAGGTAGCGTAGACTTCGTCAGGTAATTATTTACTTATTTTGACATTTGAATTTGAACTTAGTTTCTTTTATTTCCAAGTTTTTTTTACTGTGTCCGAATAAACATCGATAGGGCTTGCCAACAAAAGTAAACTTGGTGGCGTCCAACCCCGACTTGGACTATTACTTATTTTGATTCAATTCCATATTCAGGTACTGAGCGGAAGGGCATACGAATTACAGATGAATTTAAGAGCAGTCCTGAGCTGGACCTTGACCTCATACAAAAACTATCACGGGGACAAGAGAACACTAACACCCAACAAACTGCTGTATGTGTACGTGGGTAATGGTGGGGGAAAGAGCCATGCTTGTAAGATCGACAAGCTGATAAGTGATTTAGATGAAGTGTGGCTGAATGAACATGGGACTGTGAGGCAACGGGCAGATTATGCAAAACCGGGATCACAATTCGACAGGACAATCCCTACAGTACAGGAATTGTTGCGCATAGCTGTGCAAAGGTCTGGAATGATGATGGGCCAGGTCAAACCTGAACAGGTCAAAAAGGCAGCAGAGCGTGCTGGAATTGATGTTAAAATAGCATATTTTGATCCCGGCGAAGATGTGAGAATAGAGCGGCTATACCGAAGAGGATGGGATGCAGGGCGAGTGATGAGAAGGATTCGACGCAGCAATGTCGGATATGAGCAGGCATATGGAACTTGATAGTGGGAAGCGAAAAATTCGAACCAACCCCCCCCGAGACGAGCTGGCCTGGTGGATTGCAGACGGTGCTGGTTGAGCCATTACGAGGACTGGTGTTGACCGACCTACATGGTGGACATCTGATTGTAGTTTAACCTTTTGGTAAATATTAATTTGATAGTAATCTGTTGTTCAGCGCCATCTGCTAAGTATTTTTATCTTTGAATTGAATAACAACAACGCATCCAATTTCAAACAGTTTTTAGCAGTAGTTCTATCTAGAATACAATCAAAAGTGAGCTATAATTTTTGATCTGTTAACTAATTTATAATAATATTACAGAACAACATAATAAAGTGCCTTGTCTGCAGGAATGTTAGCGTATTGTTAGCAACAGATTTTCCGATGCCAAAAGAAGCAAATATACCGCCCTTGCTATTTTTCCCGTATGCTCCAATATTAACGGCAAGAAACCGATAATGAGCGTCAACCACTGCTAAGAGCACAATGCTAAAAGTATTTTTGTAATTAAAGAAAAGCGAATCACCATACAATATCTCGAACAGCGGCTTCTCCTAGCTTGTAACTAAATGCGGTTGAGCGGAACGAATAACCGGCGGCAAGGTATCTGTAAAAAAATTATTTCACTTAAATATACGTAGATACCCATATCACATAGGTTACAAATAATAAAGATATCAGATGATATTCTCATATTTACTAAGGTTCATCACATTCCAACCTCTGGTACGATAGCTTCTAGAATATTCTTTGCAGAAAAATGACCTTGATAAAAGTTATAGACGATAAACTTCGCTACAACTTTCCTTTATAAAATAGTTCTAGATAGAAAGTATTGAAATCGTGAAAGAAATTCTATTATAAATCTTGACAAATTATCCCATGCCTGGACTCCGAAAAACATAAAAGTCAAAAAATATTGTATTTGTGTGTGTCTCTGTCACACGTTTATCTACCATACCCGTTTACAACCAGAGCCGGTACTAGGTATTTCTAGTGAATGTCTCCTCCCTAAAAGTTTTCCGAAGCCGCCGGGGAGGCATACGGCGAGCCTCTCTACCCCCCACCCCTCCCAACTCGCAGCAGATCCGCCCTTGGTGGAGGTCAGTTTCATCCCCAAAATTGGGAGAGTAGGTCTCTTTATTTGTAATTTTTTTCCTAAAAATGATAAATACGCAAAAAAAATCTCAGGCCGCAAAAAGTGGCCAATTAAATGATCTTCGTCAATATCCGCCCAAACATTTAATTTTTGGGGATGTTACATATGTCTTTCATAAAATACTCTGCAATTTTCATCTGACCCATTTAGGCAGTTATGCCTATTGATAATGCCGTTGACGTTAAATGAACATTCATCCGGAAAACAAATGTCGAACAAATAGTGTAGATTTTGTTAGTACTTTGGGTTAGTTGGACTCATCACTTTAAAGAATTGGAGTCGGCTCTCCATGTCATGATCGTTAAGTTCTTGACGCAATGGTATATTGAAAGCATGAAACAAATTTTGTGTTAGAACTAACTCGCTGGGCTGTTGTACTCCACTAATTTAATTTAGGGGGATTCCCTTCCCGTGTTGAGTGGCTGAAGCTACCTAAATAAAAAAGATGTGCAATATATTTCTCTCTAGAATCAAAAATCGACGAGTCCGAGCATTTTTCCACATAACATCTATTTATTAAAACGTTACTTTCATCATTATAATTGCCATACTTTTGTTCGACAAAGTATCTTAAATTTCAGGGAAAATTATTTTCTTTGCAACGAATTTAGAAAAGATGACTTTATTGGAGGAGTATTTTTCTACTGATATATTCTACAAGACGATCCCTATGAACATATATATATATTGAAAGAGGAGACTAGAAAAACTGACAAAGTAGCACTGATATACAGATCGATGATATTACAATCTGTTGTGATGCGTTCTGTGACGCCTTTCCTTGCCATCAACAGAAACGAATACGTGTGGGTCAATTGCTTGACTTTCCTTCGTATATTGACATTTGATGATGCTATTGGGACAGGAGTATGAGAATTTCGATACGAAACTTAGGCGAGTGTCGTAACGAATGCGAGGGTCCTGATAGAAATATGAGTTGCATACGGTATTTTTATTACGACCAGTCATAATAATGAAAAATAATCTTTAATTTTCAAAATTTACTTATTAAATTGTCTACGAACTGTCAAAATTGATACATTTTAAATGTCATGATCATGGCTGTCTTTGATATTGATCGAATAACACTATGATGTTGAATTTTGATTGGTTAAAAGCCAGTTTAGGAACGAAAGGTCAGTATCGTAATGCGCTTCATTACGATACTGGTAGCGAATGTCTAATAAGTCAATTAAAGTATAGGTGTAGAAAAAATATTTTACTCATTTCTTCCTTGTCTATGCAACATAACATGTTGTTCTTCAAGCATAACGTTCTCTATTTGGCATATTTAAAAGCATATTGAGTATGAATCCCTAATGACTGATCATTTTAAGAAATAGTAACAAATTTAGGAAATTACTGCGATTGACTGTACATCAGAAGTTTTACTAACTTCTACAAAATATTTAGGCAAAATTCTTACAAATTGCGGAAAACTGTATATCAATATACCGCAACAAGATTCGTATGTTCTTTCGAGATAACCTGTGGCGGAATAGGCTCCAATTACTACCCTACTAAAAGATGTACCAGTGGCGTCAGATGCGCAAAACTAATTTTTATTTTTCTATCGCTCTCCAGTTTAACGTAGGCGTCCAGATCTTCGTTGTCCGTAAAAATATTTGATTTTGTATAACATACTGGGAAAGCTTTTTCTAGCAGTCTCATAGTCGGATGATTTTTAACTCCACCCTCTTATCGGCAATGCAGTAGAAAGGGATAGAAGAACTCAAGCGCTGTGAACAAGAATGACATGAACATAGCCTATATTCCATAATTTCAGGCTAATTCCTAAATTAAATTTTACTTTGTCATATTTCCTGTTTATTTCTCAAATAAAGAAAAAAACGCTTTACCTATTCTAAAATTTAAAAAAAAACTGATTTAGGAACATTATCGAACTATTATTTTGACTGTACGTGTAATATCTTGGACAAAATAAACGATGCTGACCATAAATAATCTAGATTTCTATTACATCTCAACATCTTACATGAACGCCCTTCTATATGTTGAACAAGAAAGGGGGAATCGCCTTCCTTTTTAACATCAGTCATAATATCTAACCAAAAACACAACGTCAAACTATTGGCAGGAACGTCAAACTGGTGAGAGCAGTTTGATTACGAGGAGTGACGCCCCCGCCATTCCGAATTGCCTTGGGATGTGGCCCATCAAATCCCATTGTCATCCTCCAGGCTGTAGAACACCGAAGTACAAAGTCTGGAGCTGATCAATGACAGTTTGTGACAAAAGAGGCTGCATTGTATTAACTGGCATGAACGTCAAACTGGTGAGAGCAGTTTTAATACGGGGAGTGACGCCCCCGCCATTCCGAGTTGCCACGGGATGTGGCCCATCAAAGCCCATCGTCCTCCCGCAGGCTGGAGAACACCGAAGTAGAAAGTCTGGAGCTGATCAATGACAGTTTGTGACAAGAGGGGCTGCATTTTATTAACAGGCAGAAACGTCAAACTGGTGAGAGCAGTTTGATTACGGGGAGTGACGCCCCCGCCATTCCAAGTTGCCACAGGATGTTGCCCATAGAATCCTATCGTCCTCCTCCAGGCTGGTGAACACCAAAGTACAAAGTCTGAAGCTGATCACTGAGGAGTGACACAACAAACCTCATTTTTACCCCTGTCAGACTAGGGATCACCGGAGAAATGAGTCTGAGGCCGATGCTTCCAGCGGAGACGGCCCTAGGTGGTAGATGCATACGCCTACCCGCATCGTCCGGTGAAAGACCGCCCCACCAGAACTGGGAAGCGCTAAGTGGTTTTTCCGAATCACGTTCCGCTTCCGCGCTGATGTTTCCGAGTTCCACAGTAGGAATATATGGTAGTGCTTCCAGGATCAAAATATTCCGGAGGTAAACTCCCCGGCCATCCGGATCTCCGGGCGCTGGGTGGCCCTGGGAGCCCTCATTCCGCATTTCACAAACAGAAAAGATACCGAACCATTATAAGAGGCCTAAATACAAAAATAAATTCGGTACACCAGCATCTACAAGCAACGTTTTTGTATTAAAAGAAGAATAAAAATGTATTTTTTAAAACCATGTCCTTATTCGGAAAATATTCCCCCGAATTACACTCGTACATCAAAATAACCAGATAATTTTTCATTCGAGTGTGTTGTCTTAGAAAAACTGCATTCGGTCATTTTCATTTTTTGGAAAAATATGAAAATTAACTCAGGCAGTTTTTACACAACACGCTGTCATGCAGTTATCGGTAATTTTGATGCACTTGTGCAATTACTTCCGATAATTTCACGGCAGATGTTCCCAGTATTTGGCCCGCCTCATCCCGTCCCTTGCAGCGCCTGTCAGACAGTCACGATAGACGGCAAGAGCGCACCAGTTCGTCGTACACCTGGAAACACCTAGAACATCGCTTTACAAGATCTCCTTTGTCTGGCGCACTGCATCGTTCTGGAACTCACTTCCAGGACATCTGTTTCCCACTAATTACAACCTACAACTATTCAAGAACCGTCTCAATCAACATCTTCGCACACACACCTGGTCGAGCGCCATAGGAATTCCTTTAGTGTGTGTGCCACTGTCATAAAAATAATTTTCTGAAAAAATCAAATAAAGCCGGTTTAATGAAGAAAAAAAACTAAAAAATGCTTTCTCGTAAACCGCTCAAACTAATTTTTTCAAATTTTCTACATATTAGGTCAAATGTTATGAATTGTGCTAGCTGATTACTGTGGAAAAAAACGAGTCCCAAAAACCGAACATTACAAAAATATAAGCGGTACGGTAAAACCGTCCATCATTTCTCATTTGTTGATAATACATTTTACCGTACCACTTGGGAGCACAAAACTAAAATAAATAAAAGTTGTTTCCCCATAGAATTAAAATTAATCTAGAGCACCCACTTTCATGCTTTCCACTAAAGAAATAGCTTTCTGTTTTTCCTAATAAACCGAACTATTACCTGTTCTTTGCCATTTAAATTAATAATCACGTGGGAAATTAGAAGAAAACTGTAGGGGTCTTTTTCGAGAAAATAGGTTTTTCTTTTTTTTTGCTCCAGTGAAGTGACCTGACCTGATTTTCCCAGGAAAACCAACTAGTACATTTCAGTCGCAGAATGGAATTTTATCAAGCATTCTACTCAACACATCCCTGCAAATGAAACTCTTCAGTTCAGTCACGCTCTCAGGAACCACAACCTTCTTTCCTTGAGCAATCTCGGGATGTACATTCAAGCTACCAAATGAAAAATTCTGCTCCAGATCCAATGTTCAGTCTCATCAACAATTACATCTTCAATCTCAGGTTTCCGAAACTCAAATTTAGCACTTGCCTCTGTCTTCGTCTCAAGAACCAGTTGTTTCACGAAGTGAAATGAATACACAAATGGGAGGGACCGACATCGCGCAAAGTGAAATTAATACACAAATGAAAGGGACCCGACAACGCGCAAAGACAATCAAAACTGTGCCCATGATTGTAAGAGAGAGAGGACACGGGCTTGTTGGATCCCCGTCCTTTTCTTAAGCCTAGTAGTTAATGCCATTGCTCGTTGTTTACTGTGTTTAATTTCGAACTTGTGAGCATTTTAAAGCGTTTTTAATAAAAAAGTCAATGAAGTAAGTGTTACGAAAGTTTCCTTCATACTATTAGCAGATTTGCTGCTGTTAAAAACTTGGAGTGGTGTTACTTAAAGTCGAACTAAAAGTTATGATTTTTTACTCTGATTGCTTGGACATTTCAGAGCACTAAAGTTGTATTTCTAAGTTACAATGGTGTTAAACTGTGTTGCTTACAAATGCAGCAACGTGCATGGCAAAAATGAGGCGATTTCATAGCATAGGTAAGTCCGTTTTTGATATTTTTTGCCAATCTTTCCAACGTTAAAAATGTTGTTGTAGTTTTCCTTTTAAACGCCCAGAAATTTTAAAACTTTGGATAAGAGCCATACGCAAGGAAGATTGGAATCCGTCGAAAACAAGTAGACTATGTGGGAAACATTTCTTACCACCAGATTACCAACATTTACCAGGTAGCAAAAGAAAAGTCTTAAAACTTGATGCCGTACCAAGTGTGTTTAATTTTCCAAAGCATCTCAAAAACGACACAAAACCTCGAAAGGAAGAACCATCGCGACGTGTGAAATTTTAAAGGATTTTCAATAAGGTTCATTTATTGATTCCACCTTTTTTTATTTTTTTTAGGCCACCACTGGAGACTCAGAACTAGTGGAGGTAGACCTTAATTTGCCATCTACATCTGCAACAGTGTCCAAAACTTTTTTTGAAACTGTTGAAAATTATTCTACAGTTTCTTTTTTAAAAAGAAAAGTAAAGACATTGCAACAAAAAATCGAAAGGAGAGATGTAAAAATTTCAAATATGAAAGATGTAATCAGAGAAAGGACTCCGCACCCGATAAAGAGATTTTCGGAACCATACGATTTTCTTTAAATTTCAATATATTGTAGGTATAGATAAGTAATTCACGAAAATGTAAGTTAGAATATAGTGCCCCCCATTTGGCTACAGTGGTATATCAAAGTTACGATCATCAAATACATATTTTCCATTTTAAGCTAAAAATGAGTCTATATTTAATAGATTGTAACAGCTGTGGGTTTACAAAATAATTTTTAGTATGTATTACGTTATCAGGCTAAAAATAGGTTTATATTTAATGGATAATGACAGATGCGGATATATAGTTTTAATTTTAATCCAGTGCCGTAGATAAAAGTAACAGAAAATTGTGAAAAGCATGATTTATGCTGTATCAACTAAAAAGTAAATAGGTTATCAGGCTGAAAATTAGTTTATTAAATTATAGTATAAAACTTTTTAACCGATTAATCCAGTGGCGTAGATAGAAAAATTACAAATTATGTTTTTGCGCTATAAATTGAAAGATAACTAGACCTAGATTGGAAATAAGATATTTCAATATGTAATGTGATTTTATAATAGTTTGTACAAGCACTCACTGCGTAACCATAATAAATATTAATTTTTCACACTGCTTATAATATGAACTATTATTCCTAAGACTATACCCTTAAAATGTACAACTTTTTATACCGCTCTCCTATTTTTCTCCTTCTTTTTTGTAAGAATATTAAAAAAATACTTTTAACACAACGATCGCTTAAAAATAATTATTTACTATTACCTTATCCTAAGCTATACTATTTACTATCCAGCTGCAGGACGACGATCGACGAAAACGGTTATAGAGAAAAACGGATTGCACTTTATTGTCCTAACTTTTCATGCACTATTTAAGTCGAAAATTCTCAAACCGAAAATGGTTAAGTTTTTCATACAGTTTAATAGTGCACGAAAAGTTAAGATAGGAAAGTGCAATCAGTTTCTCTCTATCTCATGCCGTTTCCGGAATATTCTAGCTCAGATTTTCAATTGTTTTTTTCTCGAAAACAATTAACAATAGACATAGAATTGAGTCTATAACATTTGCTTACATTGCAACACGTTTTTCTTGAAGTTAAAAGTAAAGATTTTAATCAAAAAACAAACCTAGCCCCGGAGAGTCGTGATACAAATGCCCGGTCCTGGTAGTTGGGTCGTTAGAGCGCCACCAGTTCTGTCCAACTGAACTGAAAAAGCGACGCGAGTGTTGTGTAGGGTGGCTAGGCCCGCTTATTAAATCAAAATGTACTTAATCTCAACTTAACAAGAAAACAAGAAAACACCATCTAGAATTTAAGGAACAATATATTTGCTACTAAGTTCTTTTTTGAAAACACAGCAACAATTTATCTGGAGTAAAATGGCAAGTTAAAGACAAAGGCATGTCAATCGACTATTAAATTTAACTAATAATTGGTACAATATGGTGATTGTACGTATACCAATTCTGTTGTTAATACTCGGTACTGTATGCCTTACAACTAAATGCACTAAATACTACAAACCGAAGTGATCACTTTGATGTTAACTAAGCTAATTACATCTATGTATGCGTGCGCTAATAGCTGCACCAATTTTAAATGTAGCAATAATAATATGTAGCAATGAACGGCCACAATAATTAAGTCAAATGACCCGATAAATTAATAAAAAGAATAAAATTAGAATAAAACTATTGAAAGCTTATATTATAAAGAGAGAAAGTTCAGAGCTGTTATATTACTCGATAAATGAATGAAAAGAATAAAATTATTGAAACTATTTTAAAGCCCGCCTGTCATTGCTTGATTTATATTAAAAAGAGAGAAAATTCAGAGCGATAAATAATAATAAACGAGTGAATAAACTTAAGCTTCGGTACGATACCACTTAGATCCGTCGACCTCTGGTAGAGGTGCCGGGCACCCGTTGGTACTGCTAGGGCACTGGCCCTGAGGGTGAAACTAGCAGATGGCTCGCCAATAAAATGGGCCCGGAGACAGGACTTGTAGCCACGTATTCGAAAGTTGTAGCCTGGTAGAAAAGTGGTAGTCTGGTATTTGAAGTTGTGGCCCTGTATTTAAACCCTGAAATAACCCGCTACGCATTATCACCCTTACTATAATAAAAAAAACTATAGCCCCCCCTTGCATAAATATATTTTCTTTATAAAACAAATTCCCCCAAAAATCATCAATTAATTTTCAATGACCATTGGCAAATAAAAGAAATACTGAGGTACAGACAACTTGAATATAACAAAGATAGGTATGAGTCACACACTAACCCAAACTAACCCTAAAAGAAAATATAAACTTTTCCATATGATCAAAATTAAAGTTACATTAAAATAAAAACTTCAGATTTGATAAAATGGAGTAGATAAGATAACGCATGGCACGCAAAGCAAATGGTGGACGATGCACAAAAAAAAGGTTAACACTGGCAAAGCAATTAAATCGTTCGTTTAGGCAAAAAAACTGTAGCAATACTTACCTCGTTAGTGTGTGAGGGTTACGGGAGATTCGACGGTCTCGGTCTTATACGTATACGACGAACGTGGAAAGCCTCTAGAAATAAGGGAAAAAACATTAGGGTCATGGCGTCGTCCGCGTGCTTCACAGGCAATAGGAAAAACAATAATTCCAGAGAAAATGCTTACCTAGTACAGTATTTAGATCCTGAAAAATCGGTCGTGTCAAAACACCAAGAGATACCACAATATATCCCCAAAGAATGGGTGGAATTAAATCACAAAACTAAATGTGGCGTCTCTGGCTGCACTCAGACAGGAAGCTTCTCTTCTCGCCGAAGGTTATAACTAGAAGAACTCTCTTTTCGTTTCCGTCAATTTGCCTTTCTCATTCCCCGAGATTAAAGGACTACGTCAGATCAAGAAATAGTAATGGGCTGAAACATGCCAAGTGATTTCGATACAAGGAATAATTCTAAGATAATAAACGACTTAGTTCTCGTTTATTATGATGGTAAACGACGGCGGAAGCAACAATGAATGAGCTAAAAATAAATTTTTTCAAGAAATGCTAGGAAACACTCCTACGAAAATGATAAACCTTTAAAAATCTAAATCAAGAGCGACAATCACGGGAGGATAGGCCATTCCTATTACTCGGAACGAACAATGGAACATTACAAAAACTGCAGCTTGCCGTGTGAAGAGATAAATATATAAAGCAGAGGTCCCAAAACGATCTAACGATCTTAGAAATGATCCGCCGGTGATTGGAGTCCCGCAACCAAGGGGTTTCAAAAAGTTATGAAATATTCCAACCGACAATAAAATATGAATCGACGAGTCTAATGCAGCGTAAAAGCGGGTTTTATTAACAGAATTCTTAAAATTATAAATCGGTTCGTTGGCCGTTCTACGGTAATATAAGTCAAGCTAAGCTTTCCTAATAACAATGTGCTTCGCTTATCAACTAAAATAAATATAGTCATAACGTGTTATAAAAGCTAATACAAATATATCGTTAACCTATACTTAGAATAGAGTTAATTTACATTAAGAAATGCGTTAATTTCAAGCTTATTGTCAGCAAATCGAATCAATAAATTTAGAATTAATAAACCGATGAGCGCAAAATACAGCATCTTTTTTTGCTAAATGTTAAATGAAATTTAAAAATATTTGACACTGGCAAAATCGGACTGCTACAACATATTTATGTAAAATCTAAAAATACACAAAAATACATGATGTTCCCTAAGAAAAAACATAGGTTTGGTATGTATCTTATTTTGGGACACCCTGTATAATTATAAACATTTTTAGGGTGTACATATTTTTAGTGCCTCAAACTTTTGCAAAAAAATGTCTATCTCTTATAGATATATTCCGTCCACACACTAAGGGGCCACCCTGTACGGAATCTACAACAAAAAAAGGAAGTTTTGTAATAAATATAAGAAATTGAATTGAGATAATTTTATATCACCCTAAATAATATCCTAAATATGATCCCAACGAAAAAACACAGTCGCCATAATTAAAAGATGGTCTATAGGAAATAAATTCATCAAAAGCAAAAAACATCCAATTAACGAAAACATCGAAGTGGGCCGTGATGTGCATATATCCACACTGATGTCTATCTATATGTATTGTGTATATAATAGATATAATATAGATGGACATCAGTGATATATCCAGCATTTTGGCGGTATCTGGGGATAAATAAATAAATATCCTTGACGAGAAGTTGGCTTTGGATAAAAAAAACACATATTATATTAATAACAACAATGAAATGTTGATATTTTGCTATAATTTAGTAGTTTTTAACTGAAAAAACACGGACCTTGTTTTACAAAACTAAATACTGTTTCTGTTTTAAGTGTACCTCCATGTGAAACTATTACGTTGGTGCAAGATATTTTGTTACTTTTATCTTTAATTTGCTTATTTTTCAAAATGAATAATTGCGTTGTTTGTGAAAACAGATTTGCTCAGGTGCCAGTGATTATTAACGTTAATAATCCCAGATATGACAGGAGGGTGTTTTTAGCCCAGGAACAGCGCCAAAGGCATAGATTGCAAGATATTGCCGCACAAGAAAATAGTTTGTTGTTTAGAAACTGTAGCACTCGTATTAACTAAATTGTTGTGCTAGAAATGATAGAGGTTTGATCGAAATTCCAATTGAAACAAGCATTGTTTTTTTTATCGAAAAAAACCTATTTATTTCTGCAAATACGCCCTGCTGTAGATGGCACATTATAGACAATGAATTTAGCGTGGACATTTTGCTACGTGGTTTCATTTCTCTTCCACAAAAAGCTATACCTACTCCAGGAAAATGAGTTGATCATGTGGTTGCCAACATTACGACTAATTGCTGTGGGAGCTTACGAAAAGAAGTTTTCTACTGAGGAGAATATTAACGACCAAGAGATAAAGATTTTAAGTTCTCTAAAGAAAAATCAGTTCGGAATTCTTACGAGCACTGTCAACCTTGTTGTTTTATATTTGGTTATATTTGGAGCGAAAATCATATATCACATTTTTGATGGTGGCCTCACTGCACAGCGATATCTTCGGATATTAGAAGCTACTTTTCCAGAACTATTAGAAGATGTTCCTTTAGCAAATCGCCGACTTATATTTTTTCAACAAGATGGTGCTCCAGCACACAATGTCCAAATTATTAGGCATTATCTAGAAGAACATTTTGCCGAACATTGGATTTGCACTCACGGACCCGTAAGATGACCACCTAGGTCTCCTGACCTGTCTGTGTTAAACTTCCTTTTTGGGGCTATTTACAGAATTTAATTTATAAAACTCGACACAACACAGTTGAAGATCTTCGCATTGGCACTCAAGAGGATTTTAGACAAATGCAAACGTACCCCGCACCAATATTAAATTCATTCCGCAGAATTAAGGATCTCCCACACCGGCGCGGAACATTCGCTGCCGCGGCGAACGCGGAACCGCCGCGGAACAATAGTCACGGCGGTATATCCATGGATTCACACTGGTTTGTGCGGATTCCGCAACGGCGGCGGTAGTCCAGCGTCGTTTCGCTCCAACGCTGCATGCACGGTTTTTACCGCTGCCGCTATTGTTTGGCCTATTTACTTTGTTAAAGAAAATGGTGTTTTCTACAGAAAAGCTAATAGAAATAGTAAAAAAGTATCCAATTCTGTATGATCTTGCTCATGAGGACTACAAAAGTTTTAGAAAAAAGGACAAAATTTGGGAAAGTATAGGGTTGGAGTTGAAAGAAAGAGGTAAGTTTATTATATTTTACATATATTTTTTAGATTTTTCCTATATAATGGAAATAAACCTAGTACTTAAATGTAAAAATAACGAACTTTTCACGTATTTCGAATGCCAAGGAAACTGCGCGTAGTGGATCTCTAAGTACTTCTTGAAACGCATTTAAACCTGGTTCTGGAGGTTCCAAATCTTCAAAATATCTATCATCACTCTTTTCTATTCTTAAAAAGTTATGCAAGATGCAAGCTGTATTTACTATTAAAATACTATTTTCTACAGACAACGTAATTGGTCTGTAAAAAAATCGCCATTTTTGTGCCAAAATCCCAAATGCGTTTTCAACAACCCGTCGTGCTTTACATAGTCTTGTATTGTAGTTTTCTTTTCGAATATCAATACGTGACTGTCGATATGGGTAAGGTCTCATCAGGTAGGGCTTTAAAGCAAATGCTTCATCTCCGATTAATACATAAGGACATGGAAGATCTTGTCCAGGAAGCGGTTTAGGATTTGGAACATTCATAAGTCCTGCTTCAAATCTTCGACCCATATTGGACGCTTAAAAAATTCTCCCATCACTATTTTTTCCATATCCACCAATGTCTACACACGTAAATTTATAGTCAGAATCTACAATGGCCAAAAGCACAATTAAAAGCTTATGTAGGTAGCAAAAATGCTTTGATCCTGTTTTTGGTGGACATTTTATTGTAACATGTTTTCCGTCTATACTACCAATGCAGTTTGGAAAATTCCATGTCTCTTCAAATTTCTTTGCAGATGCTTTCCACATTTCAGTAGTTGGTTCTGGTAAATAAACTTCCCCCATTCTTTTGCGAATTGCTTGACATACTTCTTCAACAATAACACCGACTGTTGAAAATCCTACCCTGTAGCTATGGCCAATAGTGGAGTAACTGTCGCCGGTTGCCAGAAACCTAGAATAAATACGAGTGTTATTTTATCGTCTTGTATTATATTATATTATATATCTACTTTATTTAGGTATAGAATTTTCAATTACTGTTAGTCCCAGGTACATCGATCTAAAATTTTAGCGAAACATGCAAGTGTCAAACTTTGGAAGTGGCTTCTTTATGAGTCCGACAAACTTTCACTCGTCATAAAGAAGCCACTCACAAAATTTGGCACTTGCATGATTCGCTCAAATTTTACTTCCATGCATGTGTTATTTTTTATTTTCAGGGGAAGAATAAAAAAAAAAGTGGAAGAATTTGAGGGATAGTTATGCAAAGCACATAAAGTCATTAAAAACTACTACAGGTCAAAGTGCAAAACAAAAGCTAAATAATTGGCAATGGGCCAAACAGATGGACTTTCTTCAATCTTATATGTCTTTTGCAAGTACTGTTTCCAATATAACAGATGTTACAGGTGAAGAAAATACTGACGCTGAATCTACGCCTGCCAGTACTCAGATCTATGAGACAACAGAGTCACCTGTTAGAAGTCAAACTCCCCGAGATGAGGCAGATACTCAAGACGATGTGCCTTATACAAACAGGGAAGAAATTGCGTTATCTCATGAAAATTTAACATTACCTAAAGAGAACACTCGTAGTTCCCATCGAAAGCGCGCAAAAAGATGTAACGAAACCACCGAGTCTCCTTCTCCTACTGACACAGTACTTTCCTATTTAAAAGAAAAACATTCTCTAGAGAAAGAAAAGAAAGTTGGTGGTATTTATTTAATTTTTTCAGGATATGCCGCAACAGTCAAAACGTTTTCACCCAGATGCAAATAAATACAAGATTAAGATTTGCTCAGTTAATGGCAGAATTAGAATTACAGCACGAGCAAAAAAAAACAGGAGGCTTTTCAAGTTTCCATGAAAATACTAAATGTTCCTCTAGAGTTACTAATGTGTCCACGCCCCTTATGTCCCCCACGACTCCTGGTGACACCAACCACTCCACATTCACTCTACATTCTTCTGGAACTTCTAATTCATGTGTTAACGCTAAAGACCACACATTCCCAACAGCTTACAATCTTCCTGACTAGAGAAACAAATGAATTAACTCAGTTTATCAATCAGGGTGACAGCGAATCATCATCATTTATTAGTTATTTTACTAATTATTCTCCAAACATTTCAGTAAATAAATAATTTAAGAAAATTGTATTCTAATAAAGCACTAATGTTGGCGGTAGTTATGTTATTTCTTACCTTAGAGTAATCGCTAAACGTTCCTCAGCATTTATGGCTTCACGATAGTTACTATCTGCTTCTCGTATGTCTTCTTTAATAAAGTTTAGAATTTTGTCAAAACAGTTTGTCATCATTCTAAAATATTTGTAAAATCTCTTTTCATCTGCGCGTAACTGAGGCATTAAAGTGTGATACTCGCCATATCTATTACGAAGTTCATTGATTTCATGAACCCATTTCCTTTTCTTTTTTCTGAGAAAAGTTTTTTCAGTTTCAGCAACTGCCAATAATAGTAAAGCTTCTTCGTCAGAATCAGACGAGGACATTACGATAATAATTATTAACGGCAACGGCAGAAAAATTTCCGCAGCGAAAAGTTCGCGGCCGCCGCGGTAGGGAATGATTCGGGATGATCTGGGGACTCCTTTAGATTTTTTTTGGAGCTGGTTTTAAGTAGCTGAGTTCTACAGCGGAATTCCGGTAGCGCCTTGTTGCGGGGTTCTATGGCTGTTTCCCTGTAGGGTAGGAAGAGCCACTATTACCTGGAACCTGGTCTGTTTGACTTACAGAGTAGAATGCTGGCCAATTCTCTATATATACTAACATATTTAGACAGCACTATTGTGCCAGAAATATTTACTACTTTCCAGAGAGGTTTAAATTTAAACATAATTTCGTATTCAAACATTTTCATAAAACGCTTTAATATTGTCGTGGAAACGGTTTTCGTTTTCCGCGATTTTTTCGCTTATTTTTGCTCCTATAAGCTTCTGGGATGTCTAAAACGCTAGATCTCGTCGAGACGCTCATTTTGAGCTATCAAACGTCAAAATCGGATCAAAATTGCCAAAATTACAGCGAATCTAAGAATTCGTGTATATCGCGACCCGCGACCTGCAGCGCCAGACCAATGGGCGCCGCTCTCCACCCACGAGGCGGCCCTAGCCACGTGCTTTCGATTTTCGAAATCGTTTTTCGCTTTGTTTTCTGCGAATTTTGAACGCACAGAAATGATATGCATATCGTCGTGTAGGGAATTAAATTCTCTTTAATCTGATGTGACATATGCATGGATTGAACAATAATTAATGGCAAAAAACTGCATAAAACTGCTAAATGCGCAATATGCCCATATATGGCAAGTGTACTTTCGTGTGCAGTTTTAGGGTAGGTTTATCGCAGCTTCGTGTGGTTTCGGGTGCAAAATAGGATCAGTTTTTCCTGGTTTACTGCTGGTTAAGCAGGAGTCAGGTGGTGAAGTGTGCAAAAAGTCGCGGGACGTGTGCACCTCAGCATAACAAAAACCCCGCGTTTTTCGGACAATGCATGATTCTTTCGTCGATCGTTGTGCTGTCAACGTGTGACTCTTTGCTTTTCAAACTGATAGTGTCTTTGACAGTCAGCTATAATAGTAAAATTTAAACAGTTTAATCAAGTCTTTGTCATCATACCGTGTGATAGACAAACCGCGTGCAGTCTTTTTCAATCTGCCTGATCTAGTCTCCGGGACAGATCGGCAAACTTCACAAATAACTGTGAACGCGAAAAAGTGAATTGAAGAGAGAAGAATCGCAGTGCTTTCCAGAAGCCTTGACTCAGCCGAGTTCTAATATCGCTGGAAGCCTGTTCTAAGACGTTCATCCCGGATTCAGCGTTTCCAGGCGCCCGGAGAGATCTTCTATCATCGATCCAACTACATCGAACCCATCTAGAAGCCATCAGCGTTCAACAAAAAGCACTGTGATACCGCTCGTTATTCGTGCTTTCTAGAGCACCGTTCGTACGCTCTAACTGGATTAACTTAATTGGATTATTACACACTTTAACGGATAGCTGCCTTCAGTGAACTTTTGGTGAGGTCGCATGTATATAGATTTGCCATATATTGTTCTGTAGGGACCCAGGCATCGCGTTATTTTCGTAATTAGTTAATTTAACTTGTTGTAATCATTTGATAACTCGCTCTCATAACTAGTTTGTTTTAGACACTTAGTTACTGCTTTGAGCCGTTGTTTTTCATAAACTTTTAACTCGTTCAAGCCGCAAAAGCGCATTAGTTTAAAGTTGAAGTTGATTATTCTGTTAATTAATTAATCCTGCTCTTAGAAGCAACAGATCCATTAATTTGAAACTCGTAAACCGTTGTTTAGTGTTGAAAATTTCATGCTTAGGGACGTGGTGTGTTCTTAATTGTAATAATTAGCACCGTAATTAAAGTTTCCTAGAATTTTTGAACATATTGTATGAGTATCTAACTCTCTTTGCAGTTGAAATTGAGTTAGTATATTCTGTATTATCATAGTCTAGCCGCATTTTAGTAATTTTAGCGCTACGACTAGTAGAAACATTGTTGTGTTGCCCCCAAGTCTAGCTTAACTGTAAACATTGAAATTTGACACCTGTAGCATACCGCCTTCGAAAGTAGGTCACCGGGTCACTCGTGCTTTAAAACTAGGTCAACATTTGACCCACTTTTCGCATATTAACTGCTTAATAGATCTGAGTGCCTAGAGTAGTGATCTTGTGTTAAATACTTTAATAAGTGTTCTTTGACAACTGGCTAACCATCCTAGCTCGTAGAGTGATACAGGGCGTTGACATTTTCGTAACGTTTTACAGTAAAGTGATAAATTCTTGAAGAGATCATTTAACGTATAAATTAAGTGTATTTTGTTTAACCTTTGATTAAAGTGAATTTCTCTTGAAGGCCGCAGGCCACCTCTAAACATAGCTTTTCTTTTCCGCAGGTTTTCTTTTGGCAACAAATAGAAAAAACATAATATAATAGAGCTTTTCTTTTTGAGTATTTTTTCTTTTAGCAGTAAATAGAAAAACGATTTTTTAAACGGTTGTTCTCAGACAGGCTCAGTCGAGCGAGAGAATAAGTTGTTTAGTTAGGAAGTTAGGACCCTGGGAAGTTGTTCTATTGTGCATGCATATATCATTACAGGCGTTTCCAGAGACAAAGCGAAGCAGGAACATCAGTAGTTAGCAGTAGTTAGAGGTTCTTTGGACTAACGTTCCAATTTTGACTGTATTATCTTGCTGTCTCGAAGTGAAATAGTGATATCTAGCATAAAGTTTCTTTAGGGCCTTTTATGAACATTTGTACTTATAAATTAGTGTATTAGCAGGAAAGTGGCTATAATGACAGACGTAGGAAGACGGACGCCAATCCCTTGCCCCCCTCTTTAAGGTAACTTTCATTACAGAGCGTCCCCCCGCCGAAAGAAGATAGACTATTGTCAAT
>MU185962.1:43242-54449 GCA_016904865.1 Pissodes strobi
TAAAGATTCTTATGCATTTCATACAATGAGGGCGATACTAATAAGAGATTGGAGTTGGAAGAAAGATATAAGGCACACATAGAAAGAAAGTAAAAGATTCGAAAAATAAAGCAGGAATGTAAAGATGAAGCTATAGCTGATAAATCAACTTCGAGTGCAGTGTTCGACTTGCAACAAGTCATTTATCTACCCAAATCGAATGAATCTGCAGTATTCTATAAAAAGCGCCTTGCTGTTTACAATTTTACAGTATACAACTTAGCAACCAAAGACTGCTTTTGCTTCACATGGAGTGAAATAAACAGTAAAAGAGGTTCCTCTGAAATTTCGACGTGCGTTTACAACTTTGTGCAATATTATGATGAAAAGGGAACCAAAACTGTTAATTTATTTTCAGACGGGTGTGCTGGACAAAACAAAAATTCTATAGTTACCTCGATGCTACTTTATTTTGTTACCAATAGCAAGAACGTTGATTAAGTCAAAGTTGATAATACCGTATATCTAAGATAAACATAATAATCATAATTTATTGATGCGACAATAGTCATAATAATCATAGTTTACTGGTACCACAAAATATACAATATTTGACAGAAGTCAAATTAAAAAAATAAAAAAATACAAGAATAAAAAAATATATAAAATAAACCAAAATATACATTATTTTGTTGTAAATTAAAAGAAACACCAAAAGCACTACACTAGAAACATTATAACAGGTTAAAATCACATCCAAGTAAAATGGATTAAACTTAAATGATCAGCCTTAAAGAAATAATACATTTTTATAATAATAATCTATACTTTTATAAATATGCGATAAGCGCAATTACAGCATAGTTTGCACTACTGGTATAAAATGCAGGACCGAATCCGAATAGAAAAGGGTAGTAGTAGACGACGGCCCTTTTGCACGAATTGAGGCAGTATTGTTACCTATGGCTGACGAGTATTGTATTTTGTGTCTGGACAATATTTAAATTATTCCGATTAACTTTATATAGCAAATGTACGATAACGATACACCAGATAAAAAGATATATAAATTAAAAGGCTGGGCCTGTTGAGCTCTCCGTGCCGCAGAAAAGAATGACTGCATTTCCTGTGAGATCAGTTATCGTCCGGGTACCGAAAACACATTTGTAACAGTAGATAGTCCAGGATCTTTAAGTACAAGGCTGGGCCCGTTGAGCTCCCTTTGTCGCAGAAAAAATAAATATTGGGTTAGTACGTGAGATAGGGGACGATGTATATGGCTTAAAATATTACAAACAATTCCTTCTTTATGCTCATTTTTACAACATAATGATGTATTATCAATAATAAAACATTAAACAAAAACTAACCTCTTAATTTTCAATACATAAATCAGATCTTATTTCTTATTGCTCGGAAGTTAGATATGATTATATCAATCTTTATGTCGTAACTGAAGCCGTTTGGTTCAAGTCAACCCTAAAATGTTTTGGACTTGACTCTTGACTTCAACGTTCTAAACCACTTGGAAATTTAATCTCAAGTGTTTATATCCTTATTTTCAGTTGAACTGAGATTCAATTTAAAGTGACTTCACTTTCAAGCGCGCTTGAAACTGTCAAAATAAACGTAGTTATACATGACATGATGTGATTATATCTTACTGCCGTTTCCCGACGTGCTTGAAACGAAGCGAGAGGAGGGAAATGCACGGTGTTTTACTTATACATAATAGCGTTTTAAGTTTTAATATTAGAAGAAACAAGAAACATGTCCTAGTGCTTAGCTATTTCCATGCGCGGGACTTTGGATCGATATTGCGGGCGGGGGCGCGTCTTCAAAGCCTTATGATAAAATCTGAGATAATATAGTTTTCTGAGATATTTGGTACTTCACACTTCATCTATATAGAAATAACGAGAGATTTTACATTTAAATTTTCCACAAATACGTACAAGAAATAGAGTATCTAAGATTTAGCACCTCCCCACTCATGGTTTAATTTAGCCTGCTTCCCTGCTTGTACCATCACCTCACCAATCAATCTCAATCACCATCGACCATAAAAATAAAGAATAAGTTATCAATTACCTCTGCACAAATACCTTTACTTTATTTTCAATAATTTTCGTAACAAACATATTTGCTAGTTTGGGTTGTCTGCATCCCCTAAATAATATCTTGTTTTATTTTGAATAATTTTCAGCCTTTGGAATATTTGCTACCTGGTTATTTAAACTTACAAAACTATTAAGTATTTAACTGCACAAATACCTTCATTTTATTTTCAATAGTTTTCGTAACAAACATATTTGCTAGTTTGGGTTGTCTGCATCTCCTAAATAATATCTTGTTTTATTTTGAATAATTTTCAGCCTTTGAAATATTTGCTACCTGGTTATTTAAGCTTACAAAACTATTAAGTATTTAAAAAATAATTAAACTTATAATTATTGGTCCCTACTAGACCTAAATACAATCATGTCAAGTAGATTTGTGTTAGTACGGTTTAATTACGACGGTAAAAGAATCCGCGGTTACAAAAAAATAATGGCGATAACGCTGTGGTCAAACACAAAGGGGCATATTATGAAGTCGACTTATTTGCTTATTATGAAGATAATCAGGTCCTGAAAGAGTTTGCAAGAAATCTTATCCTAAACTTGCCAAATGTTTACTTGAAACCACTTCATTGCTCAAACTTAGGCGACAGAAGGGGAAGAATAACAGGTAAGATTTTTATTTTATATTTATTTGTAACTAATTCCAAAGTTTACAGAATATACAATATTCTGTAAAATTTGCTAATGTCAAGTCATCAAAGGAAACCTTATTATAATAGGCTCATTATTAAAAGTCAAAATATGTCTAAAAATGGTTAGAAAATTTTGTACATTTTATTCTTATCTACACACTACATACCTAGTACAATTATTAAAATGTTGAAAACGTTACTGGGATACAATACAAACAAGAAAGAAGAGCGGTGAACCCAATTTTAAATAAATATTTATCCATTAAATATTAATTATTGTTGTAATAAGCTTTTTTAATTATTAACATGTGTTTGCACCAATTTTGAAATTTCTTCAATGGCAGCACTCTTCTGCTTCTTTCGACACGATAAAAGCGAAGACGAACACAATATTCTTATATTTCAGATTTAGACAAAAGTCGAAAGTTGATACAGGATTTAGAAAAAAGTTTGTCTACAAATGCAACTATCAGTAGCAATAATGATTCAGCAAATTGCTCAGGAATTTCAAAACAACATGAATCTGATGTATTTCACATAATAGAATATTCCTCATCCGAAGTTTCATCACTTGAAGGGGACAATGGTAAGCAGATTTCCTTACAATAATCTTAGGTACTTTATAACGTCTTTCTCCTGTGATTCTTTCTCTTTCTACATATTCCTAGATTCGCTTGTTTTAGTTGGTTTTTCAACGATTTGCATTTCTGAGGTTTATTTATTTATTTAGAGTGGTCCTAATTTAATTCGTGTACAGGGTTTTTCCTTAGAATTTGTCACCCCTTTACAAACTCTATTTAAAGAGACACAGAAAAAAATTTGAAAAAAAGTTTCGGGATTTTTCCTCAAAATTTTAAACAAGTTTTCTTGTTTTGATAGTCATTTGTTTTTTTTTGCTTTTTAAAATTTTCAGGAAAAATCCTGAAACTTTTATTTGAACATTTTTTCTATACTCTTTAAATAGAGATTCCAAAGGGATGGCAAATTATAAGGAAAAACCCTATACTTAGGTGTCATATTTCCTAAAACAATTATTAGTATTTCGGGGGTGTTTGACGAAGAACCCATCGCTACCGTACCATCCTCTTTCCATTTCATGGTTGAATGGAAGGAAGGAACGCACGCCCGTCCCATCAACGGTGATGCATTCGCAGATTGGAACCATCAATAATTAAGAGAGGATGGCTATCGCGTGTCGAGTTGAAAGCCATCAGACGAGAGGTAGGCAACACGATCCACCAAGAGCAAATTGTTCCAAATGAGCCACGAGACCGGACAGAACAGATAGTCCATCTAGATGAGACGCCGCACTTACAGTACCGTCAAGACGAACCTTATCAGAACTCAGCTCGACAGCACGTGAGCGACAAATTCCATAGCCTTCTATGTTATTATTAGTGTTCTGACCCTCTTAACCGTCCGTCTTTGCCCAAACTAAGAAGCATCTTCAAGGCCAGGGCGAATATCAGCCTAACAAATCAAGTTCTGGGGGAACACCTTGCCTATTTCGGCCCACTAGATAAAGTATACTTGTCGGTCTACTGCGCTGCTGTTACGGTCATCGAACTCAATGGCCAAAAAACATACATACCAAAGTCTGCACGGCAGAATACGAAGAGTGCGATACCGGCCTGGAAAAGACGCCTAGAACAGGATCCGGTCGAAAAAAATAATCAGGAAAATCACTACAATAGCGAACCCAGCAGGAATTTGCTTGAAAGACCCACAGGACTATCAACAAGTTGTGGACCTAAAATACCTCTTCAGACAACAAGCTAAGGGAGCTTCGCTTCGCAGGTACAATGAGCTTTCCAAGAGAAAACAACAAAATGCAGACATGCGGACAGAAAGAAATTTTTCAGGAGTTTTAAAACACGCCTAGAAAACCCAGGCAATGCACAAGCCACAGCCAACACAGATGGATTCCACAACTATTGGAGCTCCATCTGGTCAGAAGCAGTACACTACAGCAGAGAGTCCGAATGGATAGCATCAGAAAAAACAACAATTGGAAAGCGCCGGGACCAAATGGACTGCACAACTTTTGATAAAAAATCTCCCGACATGTTTTCCAAGCCTTGCTCGATGTTTTATGCCTCAAAATTCCCCAAGTTTCTTACAGAGGAAAACACTTACATGCTGTTCGAGAAGGGCGACCCCGCTATACCGAGCAACCATAGACCAATCACGTGCCTGTCGGTAGTATACAAACTCTTCACGTCACTTCTCAACAACCGAATATACGAACACTGCGCAGAGAAAGAGCAAAAGGGTTGTATACGAGGATCAACAGAGTGCAAACATCAACTTTCCATAGATGCAGTGTTTATAAAACAGGTTCAGACAATGTGTGCTGTATTGACTACCGCAAGGCCTTCGATTCGGTCTCTCATGAATGGCTGATGAAAGCACTGGAGATTTACAAGATTTGCCCGAAGTAAGAGCGGTGCTCCAACATCTCACCTGGCGGACCAAAATCCTTGTCAACAACAACGCTGGTAAAGTCAAGATACCCAGAGGTATTTTTCAAGCAGACGCTTTATCACCTGTGTTGTTCTGCCTGGCTTTGAACCCTCTTTCTACGCTACTGAACAACACGAATATTGGATACAGACTTAACATCAGGAACGGGCGGACGTTATCCCATCTATTGTACATGGATGACCTAAAGCTCTTTGCAGAGAACCAAACTGGATTGCACTCTAATTAACCCCGTTAAGACCTTCAGCGGGAACATAAGCATGTCATTTGGACTTGACAAATGCGCCATCATCATCAAAAGAGGCGCCGTGGAATTCCAAGAAGATTAATACCAAGATATCGAGAACTTACATCCCGAAGATACATACAAGTATTTATGAATGCCTCAGAATCAACATATCGACCACACGCACCTGAAGACTATGTTCTCTGAGAAGTACAAGAAGAGAGTACTCAAGGTTCTGAACAACAAACTTTCATATCTAAGAACCATTTCATATCTCTGAACACCTAGGCAGTGCCTGTCTTAACCTACACCTTTGGTATCCTTAAGTGGTATGATGCGGACCTAAATGGACTCGACCGGCTATCCCGGCGACTGATGACCAAATTACGATGTCTGAACACCAATGCATCAGTTAAGAGGCCATACCTTCCCCGAGCAAGCGGTCGAGTATCAAAATTAATTTTTTTGCATAGCCATTTGGATAGATTCCCGGTTAACTTGGGTGACTACAGCGAGAAACAAGGGGAGCGGTTCCATCAGGATATTAAAGTAATTGAGGAAAGGTACCAAGGGCCGGGCGGTGGGACTGCCATATGATGGCGGATTACTGCTGGACCTTGCAAAGAGATTGTCCAGAGCAAGAATACAAGAGAAGATCATATAATAGACGTTTCTTGTAACTTTTTTATTGTACTTTGGTTTTATAGACCTTTTTTATTTTATTTTTCATTTTACAACTTTGTTGACATTAATAATATAGTTTATCGATGTAATTACTATTTATTATTATTTTTTTTTATTTATAAGAGGGTTGTGTTTATCTCACAAACTAGAGTCAATTTGGCGTATGTGACATATTGTTCGTATTCAGAGCATTAAAATTAATGAAAATTGACTTTTAAAGTCCACGCCCCAGAATTACTGTCCCGCTGTGTTTTCATTAGTTCGTTTTTTAAACATTATTTCCATAACGCTTGGCTATTTCATGTTTTCGTCATTATCTGTTTTCCTGCCACTTAAAATACGCAGTTCTTTTGACAACATAATGTTGACCAAGTTTTTTTTTTGCACACGAAGACATGTAAGTGCAGTTACGCCTGTACGCGAGAACAATTTTGCAATGATTGTTAGATACGTCGAATACGAATAGAGATACAACTACGCCACTTCTTGAGCAAAAAGTCGTACTTATGGAAAACTTTTTGGTGGACTATCTAATTTTTTGATTTTTTGTTAGTTACGTCTATACGTCAGATAGAGGACGATGTATATAACTTAAAATATTGCAAACAATTCCTTCTTTATGCTCATACTTACAACATAATAATGTATTATAAATAATATAACAACAAACAAAAACTAACCTCTTAATTTTCAATACATACACCAGATGTCATTTCTTATAGTTTTCAAGTTATATATGATTAAATCAATGTTTATGTCGTAACTGAAGCCGTTTGGTTCAAGTCAACCCTAAAATGTTTTGGACTTGACTCTTGACTTCAACGTTCTAAACCACTTCGAAATTTATTCTCAAGTGTTTATATCATTATTTTCAGTTGGACTGAGATTCAATTTAAAGCGACTTCAACAAACGTAGTTATACATGACATAATAGTGTTTTAAGTTTTAATATTAGAAGAAACAAGAAACATGTCCTAGTGCTTAGCTATTTCCATGCGCGGGACTTTGTATCGATATTTCGGGCGGGGGCGCATCTTCGCTATACAGAAATAACGAGATTTTACATTTAAAATGTTTTCACAAATACGTACAAGAAATAGAGTATCTAATATTTAGCACCTCCCCACTCCTGGTTTAATACAGCCTGCTTCACTGCTAATTTAAAAATTTTTAAAAGAAAAATAATATTAAATGTTCATTCTAGTTCTTTTTGCGTGAAATATCTTATAGACTTCCTTAATGCTGTTCACTTCTTCCACGGATGCACTGCATGTTTACTTCTTTATCATGCTACCAGCTACCCTGTTAGTTGCTATAATTGGTTTTTTGCTTCTTTAACGGTTTTCGACTTTTCGAGAAGGAAAGGGGAGGGTCACATCGGACTGAGATAAAGGGGACTGTGGGAGGGTTAATGGCTCATCTAGAGTCAATTTGGGCTCAGCGAAAGTTGTAAAACTTCACTCCACCACCCTCGTTCGACGAGGGTGGTGGGTCCGGTCAGTTATATATCACTTGTACCATCACCACACCAATCAATCTCAATCACCATCGTCCGCCATCTCATCTATCTGACGGTAAAAAGAAATAATAAGTTGTCAATTACCTCTGCACAAATACCTTTATTTTATTTTGAATAATTTGCATAACATACATATTAGCTAGTTTTAGTTGTCTGCATCCCCTAAATAATATCTTGTTTTATTTTGAATAATTTTCGGCCTTTGGAATATTTGCTACTTGGTTATTTAAGCTAATAAAACTTATAATTATTGGTCCCTACTAGACCTAAATACAATCATGTCAAGTAAATTTGTGTTAGCAAAGTTTTCTAACGGTTTAATTACGACGGTAAAAGAATCCGCGGTTACAAAAAAAATTGGTGATAAAGCTGTGGTCAAACACAAAGGGGAATATTACGAAGCCGACTTATTTGCTTATTATGAAGATAATCAGGTCCTCAAGAGTTTGCAAGAAATCTTATCCTAAACGTGCCAAAGGTTTACTTGAAACCACTTCATTGTTCAAACTTAGGCAACAGAAGGGGAAGAATAACAGGTAAGATTTTTATTTTATATTTATTTGTAACTGATGCCAAAGTTTACAGAATATACAATATTCCGTAAACTTTGCTAATGTCAAGTCATCAAAGGAAACCTTATAATAGGCTCATTATTAAAAGTCAAAATATGTCTAATAATGGTTAGAAAATTGTGCTCATTTTATTCTTATCTACACACTACATACCTACTACAATTAAAATGTTGAAAACATTACTGGGATACAATACCAACCAGAAAGAAGAGCGGTGAACCCAATCTTAGAATAAATATTTATCCATTAAATATTAATTTTTGTTCTAATATGCTTTTTTAATTATTAACATCTGTTTGCACCGATATTGAAATTTCTTCAATGGCAGCACTCTTCTGCTTCTTTCGACACGATAAAAGCAAAGACTAACTGACTAACACCATATTCTAATATTTCAGATTTATGCAAAAGTGGAAAGTTGATACATGATGTAGAAAAAGGTTTGTCTACAAATGCAACTATCAGTATTAATAATGATTCAGCACATTGCTCAGGAATTTCAAAATAAAATGAATCTGATGTATTTCACATAATAGAATATTCCTCATCCGGAGTTTCATCACTTGGAGGGGACATTGGTAAGCAGACTTCATTCCAATAATCTTAGGTGCTTTATAACGTCTTTCTCCTGTGATTCTTTCTCTTTCTACATATTCCTAGATTCGCCTGTTTTAGTTGGTTTTACAACGATTTGCATTTCTGAGGTTTTTTTATTTATTTAGAGTGGTCCTAATTTAATTCGTGTACAGGGTTTTTCCTTACAATTTGTCACCCCTTTACACTCTATTTAAAGAGACACAGAAAAAAAATTGAAAACAAGTTTTAGGAGTGTTTTCCTGAAAATGTTAAACAAATTTTCTAGTGTTTTGATAGTCATTTGTTTTTTTGCTTAGCTTGTTTAAAATTTTCAGGAAAAATCCTGAAACTTTTATTTGAACATTTTTTCTGTGTCTTGAAATAGGCACGTACATAAGGGCTCGATCCTATTTTCTTGTCGCAAAGAGCAGGTACAATTTCCGCTGGACTTAGGGAGGACCGTAGGTCATTAAAATCTCTTCAAATAGGGCATGGCTCTAATTTATCTGTTATTTATTTATTTATTTATTTATTTATTTCATCCACAATATGATCAATTTTTACAGAGATATGTGCTTTGTCAAAAGCAACAATAAGTAAAGATTTGAAGTTTCAAGGCAATCAAAATTCACGCAATAGGGAATTTAATTAACATATAAAACCAACGGATTACTGACAAAAATAAAAGAGACTTACCTTTCTATTACCTCGCGGGCCAGCTAATAGACTAAAGTTGTAAATCTTTTGCCAAGAAGACATCTGGCACTGATATAATAGGGCTTTTTACGAAAAGAATAGCACAGCTGATTTAAAGCAAGTGTATAGTTACTAGTTAGATTTATTTATTTAATTTAGGATTGATCAGGGATTTGCCTTAAAATGTTTTCTGGTTTATATCAAATTAATCGGATTAAGGTGAGATAGAATAATATGTAAAACTAAGTAAATCTTGACATACAAAATATAAGAGCGCAGCTCTTGGTAATACCGTATATCTAAGATAATCATAATATATTTATGCCAAGATAATCATCATAATCATAATTTATTGGTGCGACAACAGGCATAATAATCATAGTCTATTGATACCACAAAATATACAATATTTGACATAAGTCAAATTAAAATAAATAAAAAATACAAGAATAAACAAATATATAAAATAACCCAAAAAAATACACATTATTTTAGTGTAAATTAAAGGAAACACCAAAGCACTACATTAGAAACATTATAACAGGTTAAAATCAGAACCAAGTAAAATGGATTAAAATTAAATGATGTGTAAGGATGTTAAAGGAATAATACATTTTTATAATAATAATCTATACTTTTATAAATATGCGATAAGCGTAATCACAGCATATTTTGCACTACTGGTATAAAATGCAGGACCGAATTCGAATAGAAAAGGGTAGTAGTAGACGACGGCCCATTTGCACGAATTCAGGCAGTATTGTTACCTATGGTTGACGTGTGGTATTTTGTGTCTGGATAATATTTAAATTATTCCGATTGGCTTTGTATAGCAAATGTACGATAACAATACACTTCAGGTAAAAAGAAAAAAAATATATTTTAATTAAAAGGCTGGGCCCGTTGAGCTCTCCTTGTCGCAGAAAAGAATGACTACATTTTCTGTGAGATATCATTTATCGTCCGCGTACCGAAAACACACTTGTAGCAGTAGAGACTCCAGGATCTTTAAATACAAGGCTGGGCCCGTTGAGTTCCCCTTGTCGCAGAAAAAATATTGGGTTAGTTACGTCTGTACATGAGATAGGGGACGATGTATATGACCTAAAATATTGCAAACCCCTTCTTTATGCTCATTTTTACGACATAATGATGTATTATAAATAACAAAACATTAAACAAAAACTAACCTCTTAATTTTCAATACATAAATCAAATGTCATTTCTTATTGCTCTGACGTTAGATATGATTAAATCAATGTTTATGTCATAACTGAAGCATAAGTCATAAGTCAGCCCTAAAATGTTTAGGACTTGACTCTTGACTTCAACGTTCTAAACCATTTGGAAATTTAATCTCAAGGGTTTGCTGTGCACTTCTTCCACAGATGCAATGCATGTTTGCTTTTTTCTCATGGTACGAGCTACCATGTTACTTGCTATAATTGGTTTCTTGCTACTTTATCTTTTTTCGACTTTTCGAAAAGGAAAGGGGAGGGTCACAGCCGACTGGGGTAAATGGGACTGTGAGAGGGTTAACGGCTCAGCTAGAGTCAATTTTGGCTCAGCGAAAATTGTGAAACCTCACTCCACCACGCTCGTTCGACGAGGGTGTTGGGTCTGGCCAGTTATATATCTCTTCTATCTGACGGTAAAAAGAAATAATAAGTTATCAATTACCTCTGCACAAATACCTTTATTTTATTTTGAATAATTTGC
>MU185962.1:59449-71816 GCA_016904865.1 Pissodes strobi
CAATTTGAAAGTTAGAACGTGTCTTAGTTGAGAGAATTTGTAGACTAATTTTCTAATTTTTTTGCTAATGTAGTCAACATGTGCATCCCATTTCAAGAATCTATCAAAGTACACATCCAAATACTTTATATTGTCACAGGATCCTATTTTAAATTGACAATTACAGTCTACTGAGACACTACATGAAGAGTTATGTAAGGTAATGCAATCTTTGTCTGACATGCCCCGTTTAGTCATAGAGAATGATACAAATTTTGTCTTATCAATATTTAAAGTTAGTTGATTTGAGTCTAACCAGCACTTTATTTTGTGTAAGTCCAACTCAGTCTTCGTGTACGCATCAAGCCATGAATTACCAGCGATTAATAGGGCAGTATCATCTGCAAAGCATACAATTTTGCCACTGACTTTTAAGTGTAAGAGGCTGTTTACATACACCGAAAACAGGATCGGGCCCAACACTGTACCTTGAGGTACGCCAACCTCCACTTTTTGGATTTCACTATAAGTATCGCTTATTTTCACTCTCTGGTATCTATTCTCTAAGTAGGATCCAAATAATCTCACCACGAATTCCAATGCTTTCAAGACGTTTGAGTAGAATAGTGTGAGCAACCGTATCGAAAGCCTTTTTTAAGTCCAAAAAAACTGCTACTGGTTTAAGACCCTCATTCATAACTATGTGTAATAAATTGGTTGACCTCATAGAGCGCATTATCGGTACTAACGCCCGGCTTAAACCCAAACTGATACGGAGATAAGATCTCATTCTCCTCAAGGTAGTCCCATAACTTAGATTTAATGCACTTTTCAACTATCTTGTTAAGGACACTGCACAAAGCTATAGGCCTGAAGTTGTTTATGTCGGTTTTATCCCCACCTTTGTGGATTGGAATGACAATAGAATAATTAAAAATTTTAGGATAATACCCGGAGCAGAAAATGGTATTGATTAAGTGCAATAATGGTCTCATAAGACTTTTGTGATTCTCTTTTATAACTCTGGAGGAGATACCGTCCTCTCCGCATGAGGTGGTATTTTTTAACGAGCCAATTATATCAATAAGTTCCTTCTCGTTAACAGGTCTAAGAAACAGAGATTTATCCGATAGATTTCCGTACGTTTGCGATACTGGCACTATTTTAGAAGCAAGTTTTTTTTCCAACGGAGCCAAAGAAGGCATTCATTTCATTGGCTATCTCTTGCAAGTCAGAGGTTATTTGTCCGTTTTCTTATTTTATAAGTTTAATACTAGTTTTTTCTTGGTAGTCATTAGAAGCCTCCCGAATACTTTCCCATATTTTTTTTGGATCATCTAAGCTTTGAGTTATTTTATTTTTGTAGTAAGAATATTTTGTTTTTTTATAATTTTTGACAAGCAATCTCTGTATTCAGTATATGTTTTAACAGCTCTTGGACAATGATTAGATCTTACCTCAACTTTTTTAAGGTAGTTTCTATGCCGAATACATTTAACAAGGCTTGTAGTGATCCAAGGTTTTAAGCATCTATACTGAGTAGGTATTAGTGTTAGTTTAGTGCTCTTATCTAAGTAAAATTTTATTTTTTCTGTTAAAGTTTCAGCTATAGTATCAGGTTGGCTTTCAGTCAGAATGCTTTGCCACGATTCATTATTTAGGAAATTATGCAACGTACCAAAATTTGTTCTTTGACGGAACTTATTAACCTGCCCAGACTCGCCAACGCTCAACTCTATACTCAGTATTATTGGAAAATGATCCGTAATGTCACTGTTGATAACCGCCGCATCACACTTTTTCGATGATTTAACAAAAAAATGATCTAAGCACGAATCTTTTCTCGTGGGTATAGTAATATATGGAAAGTATCCCAAACCTGATAAGCAATTAAGATAATTTGACACGTATTCCTTTTTATCCAATAAATTAATGTTAGTATCCCCCGAGAAAATCTCTATGGAGCAAGGGGAAAAGTGTCCCTGCGTGAGTAGGTCCAAAATTATATCAGAATATATTTTTTCATCTAAACTGGGCAGCCTATAATGTCCTATTAGCCCTATTTTTATATTATTTTTGGTGAGCTCTATACGCAAAAATTTATGGTTTTGTATGTTTATTACTCTATGCTGCAGTACTAAGTCAGTTTTTACATAAATAATGGTGCCATCGCACCAGTTCACAGAACTTTCATTATGGAACACAATGTTAAGTTTAGACCTCTTGTAGACCCCAAAAATGTCCTGCCTCCTATTCACATTAAACTTGGGCTGATGAAAAACTTTGTGAAGGCTATGAATAAAGATGATGATGGATTCAAATATTTAAAAGAAGTCTTTCCCAAGTTAAGTGATGCCAAATTAAAGGAAGGCATTTTTATTTGACCAGAAATCAGAAAATTGCTGGACGACGTTAATTTTACAGAGAAGCTTACCAGGCAGGAACTCAGAGCATGGAACTCATTTGTTAGTGTTGTAAGATAATTTTTGGGCAACAATATGGATGAAAACTACCAACAGGTAGTTAATGAACTTTTAGATGCCTACAAATCGCTTGGTGCCCGAATGTCATTAAAAATTAATTTCCTCCATTCACATCTGTCATTTTTTCCTGAAAATTTGGGAGCTGTCAGTGACGAGCAGGGTGAAAGATTCCACCAAGATATTAGGACAATGGAAATTCCCTATTAAGGACGATGGGATCCAGCCATGATGGGTTAGTTTGAAGAGAGAAGATATGACCCCTCATAAAAGGAAAAAATTAAATTTAATTAGTATTTTAAGTCAATATTTTTAATCTTTGTGTTTTTCTTAAATGTAAAGTATGTTTAGTAGGTGTAAAGCTAAAAAAAATCGATATATACGCTTAAAAAATCTGAAATATTTTTTTCTATACACATTAGATATTTTAACATTAAATGTGGTTCTATAAATGTAACGAGAAAATCTTACGTGTTACAACTTTTTTTTCTAATTTTTGTATTTGGATACGTCCATTCTACAATAATATGCTATTCAGCTTTATGTTCCATCCAAAAAACATTTTTTTTGTCCACCTATAATTAAGAAATTCAATTAGTTCCCCCTTCTCGTGACTTAAGTCCGATTGTGACTGTGTGTTCCTATTTACTTCTGTTGGTTGTGATATTTCTGAAGTGGACGAATTGATTTGATTAAAACGAAGTTGTGATTGGACAGGCGCGGTAACTCGAATGAACTGATGTGATGTCTGTGCATGTATGGTTTCAAAAAGACGAAGAGGGTTGGCTAAACTGATGTGGTGATGGTGCAAGCCACTGAATTGGAATGAACTAATGTGGGGACTGTGCAGAAGAGGTTTGATTAAATTGATGTGGTAATTGTGCAGGCGAAGGAGAGTGATTTTGTGCAGGAGAAGTTTGACTATATAGATGTTGTGATTGTGCATGTGAAGGGGGTTGGTTGACTATGCAGATGATGTGATTGTGCAGGTGAAGGGGGTTGACTATGCAGATGTTGTGATTGTGCAGGCGAAGGGGTAACTGATGTGGTGAGAATATGCAGGCAAAGAAACTTGACTAGTTGATAATGGTGAGACTGGCGATAGAAGTGAAGAGGAGTAGTTGATCTTATCTAAAACAATTGATGATATATAGCTTAATTTGTTTAGTTTTCCAGAAAATAGAATTTCAGATATTAGTTTTTCGGCAATACACTGCTGTATCTTAGACATTTCATTTAATTGAAATGTTATCGAACCCCTATACAATTCAGCAGGGTTATCGTCACCGGATAAGCGTTTCTGTGCGGTATCTATCATTTGCTTTTGTTTTCTTGCCAAAGTAAGGCGACGGCATTTAGTCGCTGGAGGTCTAAAGGCTTCTGTGTTTGTTTCAGATTCCTGCAACAGGAATGGTATGGTTAATGGAAGCTGAGCAGTTTCAGACAATGTGGCAATTTAATAACTGCATTGGTGCCATCGACGGTAAACACATTCTAATTCAAAAGCCGCCAGGTAGCGGATCATTTTACTATAATTACAAAGGCCCGTTTAGCACTGTTTTATTAGCTGTAGTCAACGTTAATTATCAGTTCATGTACGTCCATACGGGAACAAATGGAAGTATTTCTGACGGAGGCGTTTTGAGGCAAACAACATTTTATAAGAAATTAACATCTGGACAATTGCATATACCCAATCCTACTTTATTACCTGGGACAAACGCTTCAGTACCCTATGTATTTTTAGGTGATAGCGCCTTCGCTCTAACTAAACATGTTCTAAAGCCGTTTCCCCCAAAAAAAATTAAATCGTAACAAGATAATTTTCAACTCTCTTATAATTTTAAGTTTTGAAGTTAGTATTACTCTTAATAATCATTGTTATTTCTTTTGTTTATATTTTCTGATTATAATAAGGAATGAAAGGAATATTAACTGAAACAATGACGTCAAAGGAACAAAATGAAAAGGATTTGAAAACTAATAAATCATTTGATTTTGATGACTGTGAGATTCAGGAAGACACTGATCAAAATATTGAAGTGGATTGGACAAGTGGAAGCTCAAGACTTTGGCAAACCCCCAAACATCCTTCTTTGTCATTGAAAACGACATCAGGTACTTTTAAAACTGGAAATGTAAGTTATTTTATAAATTGACATTTTCTTTTAGTTTCAAAGAATTTTTATGAACTAGACAGCGATCACGAGAAAGAATTTACCTTGGAAAATGCTAAAACCCAATTGTCAGTTTGTTATTTGGAAAATGGTAAATTATATTTATTCTTTTGTTTGAAGTTCTTTGTCTACGTTAAAAGTGGCATAATTTTATAATTAAGCTTGATTAGTCACAAGCTTTTAGCTTTTAAAAGTGTGATGTGTATTCTCTCATGAAACCCATCTACACTAGAGTCCTTTTGTTTACTCTCTTTATAATTTTAAGTTTTGAAGTTAGTATTACTCTTAATAATCATTGTTATTTCTTTTATTTATTTTCAGTTGATGATTACTTAATTACTAAGAATAGTGCTGAATTTAATGATCTACAAAAAGAACAAGGGTATGACGAACCAAATAACCTTGTTAATCCATATGAAGAAAAAAAAGATGATCAACCTGACAAAGAAAATGATCCCAATAAAAAGAGAAGAAATGATTCAGCAAAAGGTCAGAAAAGTATATAATAGCTTTTGCTTGTTTTATTTCTATTTCTATAAGCAAGAAACTAAATTTTGAATACATCAACACTTGATTATTATTACCTTGAAATTAGTTTGCTGCATTTGAAATAAATTTAAATAAAAAACTGTTTAACTGCAAATTGTATCAACCCCTTTTATTAATTCAGTCTTATTTTTTTAGCATGGACCGACTGTTTTACAAAAAAAGAAAACTGTCTCATCTGCTGGTCCAAAATTTGAATTGGCTGCCAATAAAAAAATTGAGTTAATTTTATATCAAAAATTAGTTGCTGAGAATCAGATGAAACAAAACCAAAAAGAACATGAACTTACAATGGAAATTTTGCAACTTAGAAAAGAAAATGAATGTTTGAAAACCCAAATATTTAAACAGGGTACAATGGTATTTCAATTTTAAAGTAGCTTCCATAGTAGCTAACCATATTAGTTAAGTGAAATTAATTTTGTGAAGATTATCCGGTTATACTGATGTTGTCAAGTATATAAAAAAAATTTTTCTTCAGAGTGTTAAATTTATTTTAATTATTAAACATTATCTTTTAAAAAATAGATAACAAAATTTAAACCAATGTCGGAAAGTAATTATGTAATAAAACATCTCTAGCAGTTTGCAAGTTTTGCTGTGACAATGGTTCCAATTCAATATTTTCATCATAATCTAGAGCAGCTAAGTCGTCTACCATTGGTGGTGCATCTTCTCTGTGCTCTATTGCTATGTTGTGTAGGACTGCACACCCTATAATTACTGCTAAAGAAGTTTGCAATTTAAGACGCAATCCTAGTGCAAGAACGGGAAATCTTTTTAGAACACCATACTGGCGTTCTACAGGGTTTCGCGTTCTTCTGACTGAAAAATAAAAACTGTTGAAATTTGAAAAAATCATATCAAAAAGTAAGGTAATAAGTAACCATTGAACTTGTTTCAGCTACTTGGTTTAATATTATACAAACCTGATTCATTATAGAGCTCCTCTATTTCATTATGTGTTTCTAATAAAGGTGTGATAACATGCATTGAGTTTGCATAACCACTATCTGCTACGAGAATAGAACTTCCAAAATCTCCATTTTCTAGTTGATGTTTAATACTAGAGTTGTCAAAAATAATTTGATCATGAACTGATCCAGGACACCTGGCTACAATGTCCAAAATTTTCAAATTTGGATCTGACACGGTCTGTACATTTATGGAGAAGTAGCTTTTTCTGTTACGAAATGTTTCAGCATTATTTCCACCTAGTTATACAAAAGTTGATTTTAAAATTATCAATTTAATAAAACATACAAAATAACTGACATATACACTGTACCTACCTGGAGATTGAATTTTTATGTGGGTACAGTCCAGTGATCCAATAATCCTTGGCATTCTTGCTATTTCGTAAAATTTGGTTTGATCTGCAATTTTTCAGCTTCATTTGAAGGCATTTTTATATAGCGAGGTGCTAGTGATGCCAAAGCATTTGTTACCCTCTTGATGATGTGACATGCTGTAGATTTACTAACATTTATTGTATCACCCACGGTAATCAAAAAGTTGCCAGTGGCATAAAATCTGAGTGTAAGAAGGAGTTGGTTAATTGGCGAGACTGAGTCATTTCTGCAAAAACAAAACTGATTATAGCTGATTATATGAAAGATCAATGTTGTTGTAGGTATAGGCAGCAAATGATGATTTTAGGTATATAGATGTATCATATTTGAATTTTAAAGCTATGAAAAAAAATTTTTTGGAGAAATTTTTTTATTACAAAAATAATGGAAATAGATTATTTTTTCTTTGTAAAAATTCCATATTACAAAATCATAAAAGTGCAAGGAAAAACTTACTTCCCACCCATAGATAAATACATCCAAATTTTGAGGCAACTATGACGGTGGAACAGTAAGAAAAAATAATTTGAAAAAAATACATAGGTACCTATCTGTTGGAAACTCAATAAGGTGTTCTATTTCTGCTAAAATATATAACATTGTGACCTTTTTTAAACGAAACCGAGCGCAAAAATCAGTCTCATCGAAATCCTCAAACGGATTACGACGTTGCCTTACAATATAAGGTCTCCTTTCGTACTCCAGGAAATCAACAAGATCTTCATCGTCATCACTAATTAATTCAAAGGCTTCCATTGCAAATAATTATAACAAATTAAAGAACTTCAATTTAAATTTCAAAAGTGAGATAGGTATAACCCCGAGAAAAATCACCAAACTCTCACTTGAGATCAGGGGTCAAATTAACCTTGACTTTGACTTTATGCTAAGTCTAACCTGTGCTTGGATAAACACTTTAACCAACAATTGGAGTTAACCCCAGGTTAAACTAGCTTGCTAGAAGGGTAGTAGAAAATGTATTTGGTACTTTGACATCGCGTTTTCGCATATTTCTTAAGCCTATATTAATAGATATTGAACATGTGGATAAACTAATTTTAGCCTCTTGTCTTCTATAAATTTTTTTTACGAAAAAAATCAAAAAATTATGTCATAAATACATCTGTGGACTATGAAGATACCGACAATGGAATGTTGAGACAAGGCGATTGGCGCCGCCAGGACAACAATATTTTAGATTTAGAACCACCCGCGCAAAGAGAAATTACCGAGGAGGGAAAAAATGTGAGAAATGTGTTCACTGAATATTTTAATGGCAAGGGTAAAGTAGATTTTCAAGATAAAATGATAGATGTCTTAAAGCACTAAATAAATATGTATCTAATATATTTTCTAATAAAAATATACTACAGATGTGTTATTTTATTTATTTTTGCGATCTTCTACCTTCTATTGGTTTATAGTGTAAATGCCCAGCGGCATAAAGTTGCATTTATGAATACTGTCTTGGAAAGTTTCGTGTGGCTTAGTTGCGGCTAGTCTACCACCTTTTCCCTTTATTAAAACTTTCATAGTGGGGCTTTTCCTCTCCAGTTTTTCTGAAAACCGATCATTTCGCGTAGTGAAAAAAATGATGGATACTGTTTTTTTTTAAATGTAATCGCGAGACAAGTTTATGAAACGCGCGAAAAAAGAATGTCCGACAAAAATTTTAGATCGTTAAGGGTATCCACCAACTCAAATATATCCAATTCACGAGTTAAAAAAAATTTTGGATAACGAGCTGATTTTTTCAGGATAACTTAATAAAATAATCTACATAGATTATAAAAAATTTCCATTTTCCGATTTTCCAGTCCGACGCAGGAAAATGCTCGGTTTCACGAAGCCGAAAAAATTTATGAATAACTGTCGTATAAAAAAGAATCCTGTATGTAAGACAAGTACTCGACATGCAGTATAAGTGTCCGACAAATATATCGCGACCAATCTGCAGTCCGACAAAAAAACGTCGATTTTAAACAGCAATAACCCCCATCATTTTTCAAGTATTCATTAATTATTGTAATAAAGTTTTATAAGCTAGTATAAATTGAGTGTGTAATGCGTAAATAGTTAATAATATCTATTTAGCTAAATAATATAAATACATGTTTATTAGAATAGTTTAAAAAATAAGAAATTAATAAGTACAAAATATCGCTTTCATTCTTCAGTCGAACTTTGCTCATCGGTATCAGAAGAATGTGTCATCCTCGCTATCTATTTCATCTTCAGATTCTGAAAAATTATTTATTTAAGATGTAATAAAATTTTATAATTAAATAAAATAAAAAAACGCAATTATGAATATCATACTTGTAATATTTTCAGCTTCAGTTATATCTTGCAATGAAGGGCTTTGAGGCCTATCGAACCAATAATGGTGGTATTTATTATTAATTATTGTCCATCCACAATTTTCCGTCTTAAGATTGGTTGGGCAATTGATGTGAGCGGTACACCATACACTGCATATATATGGTTCTTTTAATCTGCTGAAGCAGTTCTACTTTTGTGGGTGGCATGTTGGATGCGCCAAGTCCTTCCAATTGATTTTTTACCACAGCTTCATTCAGGTTTTTTGTTTCAGAAGGCCTTCTCAAATAATTCGAATCTTCCTGTGTTTACATCCTTGGTATGCAGTGAATTGATGCATTCATACTCTTCTATTGCACGAAACAGATAATTAGATGGAGGCCCACACCCTGTATAAATTTAAAAAAAAATCCTAAAATGTGTAAAAAATAACATAAAATATACCTGTTCAACCGTTTTTCCGAAAAACTAACCGTTTTATATAGGAAACTGTTATCATTCTAAATTTATTGCTTACCTTTCAGTGACCAAACACTTTTTTCACATTGAATTCTTTGTAGCAGGATGAATGATGACCAATTATTTCTGGCGTAAATTTTTTCACTTCTTCTGCTTTTTGCTTAAATTAGGTCTACCTTTTAATAAATTACACAAAAAACAATGAATTTTTCAAATCTTTCTAACTACTGCGGAAAACGTGGCACAAAAAATGATGCTGCGTTAATGATGGAGAACGTCGTCGTCGTGCAGTATGGGACAACGGTGTCGCCAGCGTGTGAACTAGGGGGAGGGGGGGGGCAATCCGAAATTTTGACACTAAAACCAAGGTCGAAAAGAAATTTTTAAATGTTTGGGTTATTTTGAGTTAGGTTAATGTAATAGATATTTTCTAGTGATTATAATGGGGCAACTGCCCCCCCCCCCCCCCTACCGACGCCCATGGTATGGGACATAATATACTTGAGCATGGACTAGTACGAAAAGGTACGATCAGCGGATTCATAGCAGCAGGCCGCGGGGCACGGGCGGTAGATTGTAGCGTTGATTGAAGAAATTTCCAAGAGCATCGCGATTTCTTTCTAGAACTGTTCGATTGTTTCGTTGTCACTCATTGTATTTGACATATTTTCTTTTATCAATGTTTATACAATTAGCCGGTTATTTGAAAGTGAGGTGTACTTCTCGGAAAACATATTCTCTAGGTGCGTGTGGTCGATATGTTGGTTCTGAGGCATTCCTAAATACTTGTATGTATCTTCGGGATGTAAGTTTTCGATATCCTGGTATTGATCTTCTTGGATTTCCACGGCGCCTCTTTTTATGTTGGTAATGGCGCATTTGACAAGTCCAAATGACATGCTTATGTTCCGCTGAAGGTCTTAACGGTGTTAATTAGAGAGTGCAAACCAGTCTGGTGCTCTGCAAAGAGCTTTAGGTCATCCATGTACAATAGGTGGGATAACCTCCGCCCGTTCCTGATGTTAAGTCTGTATCCAATATTCGTTTTGTTCAGTAGAGTAGACAGAGGGTTCAAACCCAGGCAGAACCACACAGGTGATAAAGAGTATATAAGAGTATACAATCCTTTTGCTCTTCCTCTAGTATGTTGTTTGTAGCGCAGTGTTCGTATATTCGGTTGTTGAGAAGTGACGTGAAGAGTTTGTATACTACCGACAGGCACGTGATTGGTCTATGATTGCACGGTATAGCGGGGTCGGTCTTCTTGAATAGCATGTAAGTTTTCCCTCTGTAAGAAACTTGGGAAATTTTGAGGAATCGTCCAATCCGTCCATAAAACATCGAGCAAGGCTTGGAAAACATGCTGGGAGATTTTTTATCAAAACTTGTGCAGTCCATCTGGTCCCAGATGCGCTTTCCAATTGCTGGTTTTCCTGATAGCCTGAGAAATATCTTCTGCTGTTAAATGGTCCACAGACATTTTCCTCAACTTCCGATGCACTTTGTTCAACATTAGCTATCCATTCCGACTATCTGCTGTAGTGTACTGCTTCTGACCAGATGGAGCTCCAATAGTTGTGGAATCCATCTGTGTTGGCTGGGACTTGTGCATTGCCTGGGTTTTCTAGGCGTGTTTCCAAACTCCTCAAAAATTTCTTTCTGTCCGCTGTGAAGTCTGCATTTTGTTGTTTTCTCTTGAAAAGCTCATTGTACCTGCGAAGCCAAGCTTCCTTAGCTTGTTGTCTGAAGAGGTCTTTTAGGTCCACAAGTTGTTGATAGTGCTCTGGGTCTTTCAAGCAAATTCCTGCTGGGTTCGCTATTTTAGTGGTTTTCCTGATTATTTTCCTCGACCGGATGTTCTGCAGGTATGCGCCTATGACATCAGCTTTTCCGCGTAATTTATCTGTATCCTGTTCTAGGCGTCTTTTCCAGGCCGGGATCGCACTCTTCGTATTCTGCCGTTCAGACTTTGGTATGTATGTTTTTGGCCATTGAGTTCGATGACGGTAACAGTAGCGCAGTAGACCGACAAGGGTACTTTATCTAGTGTGCGGAGAGAGGCAAGGTGTTCCCCCAGAACTTGATTGGCTAGGTTGATGTTCTGCCTTGCCTTGAAGATACTTCTTAGTTTGAGCAAAGACGGACGGTTAAGAGGGTCAGAACACTCATAATAAGATAGAAGGGTATGGAATTTGTCGCTCACGTGCTGTCGAGCTGAGTTCTGATAAGGTTCGTCTTGACGGTCCTGTAATTGAGGCGTCTCATCTAGATGGACTATCTGTGCTGTCCGGTCTCGTGGCTCATTTGAAACAATTTGCTCTTGGTGGATCGTGTTGCCTACCTCTCGTCTGACGGCTTCCAACTCGACACGCGTTAGCCATCCTCTCTTAATTATTGATGTTTTTAATCTGCGAATGCATCACCGTTGATGGGACGGGCGTGCGTTCCTTCCTTCCATTCAGCCATGAGCTGGTTCGATGGTAGGGTAGCCATGGGTTCTTCGTTAAACACCCCCGGAATACTAATAATTATTTTAGGAAATATGACACCTAAGTACAGGGTTTTTCCTTATAATTTACTACCCCTTTCCCTCTATAAACTCTATTTAAAGAGACACAGAAAAAATGTTGAAATATTAGTTTCAAGATTCTTCCTGAAAATTTTAAACAAGCTTAGCAAAAAAACAAATGACTATCAAAACACAAGAAAATTTGTTTCAAATTTTCAGGAAAAATCCTGAAACTTATTTCAATTTTTTTTCTGTGCCTCTTAGAGTTTGTAAAGGGGTGACAAATTGTAAGGAGAAACCTGTACACGAATTAAATTAGGGCCACTCTAAATAAATAAATAAATAAACCTCCGAAATGCAAATTGATGAAAAACCAACTAAAACAGCGAATCTAGGAATATGTAGAAAGAATCACAGGAGAAGACATAAAGCACCTAAGATTATTGTAAGGAAATATGCTTAGCAATGTCCCCTTCAAGTGATGAAACTTCGGATGAGGAATATTCTATTATGTGAAATACATCAGATTCATTTTGTTTTGAAATT
>MU185962.1:72216-100348 GCA_016904865.1 Pissodes strobi
CTACCGGTCTCCATAAGAAATAAGCATTATATTACAAAATTAACTAAAAATAAAATTAGACACTGGGTAAAAACAAACTATATATCTATTACTAAAAAAATAACCTGGTTCTCTGCGTAGATGAGTGTCTATTATACCTGTATCGATACTTGTATAATTATTCTGTGTGAATGCATAGCCATATCCTGTAGTGCATTTATTTACTTACTATTATTAATATTTTTTTAATTTACTTAATTTAATTTTAATTTTGATTGAGAATTGTATTGGTGCATAGTTAGAAGTTAGAGGGTCTGAATGTTAGCGGAGGATACACACAAATTTTAAAATTCATCGTGTCCTTGACTAACATTTCCATTGTTAATGTAAATGTAACTGTACCTTGTTTAAATAAATCTTTGAAATCTCTTTGAATCTCTGAGATCCCGGTTGAAATTCACTTCTTTCTGGCCAAATTTTCGTTATATAATGCTGATTTACTGCACGACTGCCGCATAGACAAAGAAAACAGCAATATTTTGTAAATCCTCCCTGAAGTCCCAGTAAAATTGCTATAACTTTTAAGTTCCCACATATCTGCCATTTATACGTGTTGTAGTTTATTTTATCCAAAACAGTGCGCATATTTTCATAACTTTCTTTTATCGTCACTGAATGGGCAACTGGTATAGAGGGTTTTAAATTTTCATTATGCAATAACACAGCTTTTAAACTGTATTTAGACGAATATATAAATAAACGCCACTCAGAGGGGGAATGCTCAATATCAAGTTCCTGCATTAAACAATCAATATCAGTACACAACCACAACGAATTTTCCATACTGTAGAATGCAGAAAACGGAGCATTTCTTTCTCTGAAATTCGTAATTTTCGTTTCGTTCGCCAATAAGTTCCATTCTTGAAGACGGGAACCAAGAAGTTCTGACTGTTGCTTTGATAACCCCAAATCACGTACTAAATCATTTAACTCACTTTGAACAATTAAATGTGGCTCGCCGGAACTGGGACCTGGAGTAAAAGTAGGGTGGGTGCACTGTTCTTCGGAACTGCATGATGATGCGTTGTCTCCAGTATCTTCCAAAACAACAGTTTGGGGATCTAAAGGTGCGATCGGCACTGGTATATCTGCATTATGAGGAACAGGTCGCATTGCAGACCGCAAATTTGGATAGTCAATCTTGTGTCAATCTGGAATAACCTTCAGTCTTTGTCAGGCAAAAATAGCAATCGTCTAAATGATTAGTGGGTTCTCGCCATAACATAGGGACTGCAAAAGGCATGCTTTTTCTGTTCTCATTCATCCACTGCACCAATGATACGCTACAACTAACACAGCGCACATGGGGAGCCCACTGCTTGTCTTGATCTCCAATTAAAACACCAAAATATAGCAAGTAGGTTTTTTAACACTTTCAGAAAATGGCCTGGCTTCTGATTTCAACATAAATTCTCCACAAATATAAGAACATTTGTCAGGAGAGATTTGCAACTGCGGCGCGTTTGTCTCGACATTTCCGCCCGTAAAACACTTTCTTATCTACACACAGAGAACCTCTCAATTCGAAACTCAACAGAAGACTGATTTCTAATCTTAATTTTATGTCTACTATTGTAAACAACACAGATCAGGTACTTTTCCTGTTATAAAATGCATCCTTTGTAACCGTCCCCTCATTACATTGACTTCCCGCTCCACTACCTGCAAATGTAAAAGGGTCTTATTGAGCTATTGAAAAGTGGCACGTGTTAGGGCTTTAGGAATATTTTTCCTATTATTAGAAGAGTATTTCCACTTTAAAATTTGTGTTACTAAAAATCTTGTCGACCTGTGAATTATAAGACACAATATTGATATAACAATATGAACTGAAAATTCATGTGCTTTCTAGGATAAAAATTGGAAAATTTGTTTAGTGGTTTTCTACATTCCTATGTATTGTTTATATGTTCGGTAAGGTTAAAATAAATCGTGTTCTTCAAACGTTTAAGTGTTTTTAAACTACTACAAGAATGCAATTTTATTAAAAATACTTGGAAATACTAAAAAAACACAGTATGTTTCTATATTCTAAATAGGTATTAAATAACATTATTTACCTTTATATAGTTTTCAAGAACTCCATAGATCGTCTCACAAGTCTCTCGAATTATTCTGGAAAATAGTTAAGGGGAAATAGCTGTACTGAATTTCAAATCTGCGTAATCTCTTCCCGTTACGAGGTACATTAGCGTAGCTATCAATCGTTCTTCAGCGCTAACAGCTTCTCTCGTCAATGTATTTTTTTTTCGTAATTAAAGGCATAACCAAACTTAATAGTTCATTGAAACTATCATTGTCCATTCGCAAATAATTGCGGTAATCTTCAGAGTTCAATTCTTTCAGCAAAATCGTATGACTAAATGTTTGTCTGTTAAGCCACTTTTTAGTCCAAAATATTCGTTTTTTCTCGCTATAATAACAGGTAATGACAATGCGAGGGCAAGACCGTTTTTTTATTTTTTTGATAAAATAGGAGCCATGTGTACCCTCTAGGAATCATAATCCGAAATTCAACTGGATTAACAGAGTAGATTTATTGTCAAATCGGGTGATAGATTTATTGTGAAATCGGTAATCTGGATGCAATATCCAATTTCGTTGGCCCCGACCGTTGGGCCAACCAAGTTGGACGTGTTTAGCCCGCTTTAAGCTCTCCTAGTTGGTTTGTTTACATTGCACATATACGGTTATTCCCCTTTTTTCGAAAATGAACAAAATGTTTAGTCTGTGCAAATAGGTGTTACGAAATAGACGTTCGGTTTTTTAGTGCTTATAAATTCGAAATGTATTCTATGAGAACAAGGAAGCTTATGGAAAATGCGAGTATCTCTTTCGAAAAAAATAAAGGTTAGTAATATTGATTGAATTATTAATTATATTTGGAGGTATGTGTATTTTGTTAGTATTTCAATTTGTTATTTTTCTAATGGCATTTTTGTTTATTTTTCGTTAACCTATACAGTATGTTTTGCTTTCACAACTTTTGCTATAACTAAAATTTTTCTTTTGTTATGCCCTTAAAACCGCTTAACGTGTTTACCCAAGTTAACTCCAGTTTGCTTACCGTTTCGAATCTCGCTAACCCGATCTTGGCGGCATTAAACCGTGTTACCTGCTCCTAGCTGAATTAGTTTTTTTTTATTACTCTTACAGTATGTATGCATTTACCAGAGTTAAGCCGAAGTGTCGCGACGCCATCGCCTCGCCTTCTGATGTTAGTCGGGGACATAAACATGCAACTTCTTACAAGGGAGCCCTTTTCTCACTGTGTATAAATTCGTAGACAATCCAGTACTATTGCCCTGAGTGTGACATGGTCTTATATGTTACACCTTGCTTTAGAGTATATCACACTGTAAAAAATATTTTATTTTACTCCTTTTTTTGTATTTTGTGTTTTCTTTCACCGAGTTAACTCGGGTGAGCGCCTGAGCGGTAACAAAAGGGTATTTTTTTAGAAAAAACCAGTTTTTATGTTGGTAAAATTCGTGTTTGTCATTTATATCATGTTATGTATAATAGAAAGCTGACTTAAAAAAAATGTTTTTTTGCCAACATTTGGAGAACCTGGCACGTTAAGCGGTTAAATCAAAATAAGCTCAATTCCTAGAGCAATCCGGCTAAGGTATTAATTTTATTTCATTATCATTTTAAAAAACACACCCAGTATGGAAATCTTACAGGATTATGAGACTGATAATATGCAAGCTAAAGGAATAAAGGATAAAATATTTACAGGTAGATTTATTTCCAAGGAGTAAGTGTAAGAATGAAAAATCTACTGATGGAAGAACTTTTCCTATTTAATTTTTTCTGGCTCCAGATACGGATGAGCCTGTTGATGATTCTGATAAGCATGTGAATTATTTGGAAGAGGATGAAAGCAAAAGTAGCGAAGGCGAAGAACTAAAAGTCAAGGGAACAAAAAACAAAAAACATAATAAACACCATACTACAGCAGAAGACGATGCTAGTAATGAAGAGACAGAAACAGGGCTTAGAGAATGTAGAAAAAGAGGCAAGAAATCTATTAAGGGAGAAATCAGGGAGGTAAAAAGTCAGAGGCAAAAACTAAGAAATTTAGGTAAAGAATACGTTACTAAAACTGGTAAGACGATAAAAGCAAAACTATATAGAGACCTTCTAAAATGTAGATTAGATTACTCGAAAAGAATAGATATTTTGAAAAAGAAAGGACATTTTTAAACAGTTTTGGGATATAGGAGAGTACCACAAGCGCATTGCTTATATTGCTGAACTCATCAAGAAAAAAAAAATACACGAAAAAAATGTGACGGGAAAAAGTCGAAGTACCGATTGCTTACACACGACTACTTTCTATGTATTGGTGGAGACAAACTGCCCATTTATAAAGGTTGTTTTATGATAACATTTGATGTTACTAATCGATTTATTACTTCGGTAATCAGTAACAAAAATGCGCTTACATCTGGTATTATTCACAATGACTTACGTGGTAAATCAGCTACAGCCCATAAAGCATGCAAATTGCAATAGACCTTGTTAAAAAGCACATTTCGATGATACCAACATATGAAAGCCATTATACTAGAAGGGATTCCAAAAGAAAATATTTGCCTCATCACTACACTCTCGAACGAATGTATGATGAATATAAAATCTGGTTACCATCCGAAGATAAGCCTATCTCGTAAAAAATCTAAGAAACTCGGTTCCGCAGTTTAGGAAAAAAATAAAAAAATCAAATAAAGACACCTGCGCTACATGCGACAAATTGCAAATGCTAATAAAAAATTCTCGGAATACCGAATATGATGAATTGAAAAAGCAGCTCTAAGATCACCAATCTGAAGCAGATGAAGCATATATAATGCAAAAAAGTGCGATAAGGAGGAGGCATCAGAAAATCCGTTTACACCTTTGACTTGCAACAATGCCTTCACACGCCGGATATTAAATCATCAGTAGCATTTTACAAGCGTCAGTTGTGGACTTGTAACTTCACAATGCGAACACTAAAAGATAAACAGTGCTACTGCTACATGTGGCACGAGTGCATGGCATGTCGCGGTGCTAACCAAATAGGATTACATATTTATATTAACATTGTGTAAGTAACCTAATGGAAGGTGTTAATGAAATTACCTTACATTCAGATACGTGTCCAGCCCAAACAAAGATACACATACAATGGTAATGTTTTCTTTAGAAATTCAGTTGCCTTGGAAATAAGACTCTGTCTAAGACTATAAAACCTCAATTTTCGTATGCTGGCCCTGTTGCCAATAGTGATGAAAAGAAATAAAATTGATGGAGCTGAAATAATCCAGCCCTACCCTGCATATTTTATTTCTGATTTTCAATATTTTTTTTAAGCCTATTTTATTTTTCTACTTATTATTTAATTCTACATTGCACAATTAGAAATAAACAAAAAAATAAAACGAATTTAAATCATTGCCATGAATAAATCAGCTAAATGCATATATAAAAAGGGAGACGCGGTAAGGGTAGGGGCAAAAGCGTCAGGCCCAGAAGCATATAAAAACGGCCCGCGAAGCACGCCGTGGGACATTCTGAATCGAAAGTTCAGCGATTAGGTAACTAAAGAGTCTGGTAGATTCTTGCGGGATTGTAGAGAGTTTTATCACGGTGAAATTATGTCCCCGGACGACGTTTTCAGATGATACAGGGGTCACTAATTTCATAATCCGTGGTTTAACGATCCGCGATTCCGCCAGTATCTCTCTGACTTTATACGTGTCTCTATATGACTGCCCCCGGACGACGTTTTCGGGTGATACAGGGGCCGTCATATGGGTACGTGTACTTCAAGTCTAGTTAGGACTAATGTCCGTAGGGTGCTGGAGAGTTTGTCAAGGCGAAATTATGAGCCCCGGACGACGTATTCGGATGATACAGGGCCCATTGATTTCAGCTATCGTGGCTTAATTCGCCAGGACTCTGCAGATATTCTACTAACTTCAAATATGGACGTGTGCTGTGTCGCCAGGACGACGGATTCGGCTGATACCGGCGATGCAAGACGTGCTCATACATCTGCATGTAAAATTACATTTCTATAACAGTTAATATCTCCATCTAAAATTAGTCAGTAAAAAAATGCCGCGATCCACTCGCAGTAATCAAACGATACCATCCGAACAAGCAATGGAAAAAACAACGTTTCTGTGTGTATTATTCCAGGTGAGAACCAATTCTATTACGCAAAATCTATACTCTTTGTCGCGCCCCAGAAAACTACCCGTCTAAAGGGGCCTCGACTCCTTGGGAATAAAGGTGTATTAAGGAAAACATCAAATGTCACCTTTACTCTCTGTTGTGGTCCTGCAGGAGTTATACCACAAAAACGGCACAGTCAAAGCACAAATCCAATTTCCAAACATCCAACTTGCAATCTTCGGATACAGAAACTCTCGATCACGACCAAAAAAATACCAAAAAACTGATGACTTGTTATTGAATTTTACTGACATTATCATTATTTTATGACAAATCTAGTGTCTCTACCTGCGGACCTTGTAACGGAATATATGTTAAATATAATGTTATGAAATATTTGTCTATTCCGCTCCATTTATTCTACCTATTTGTCAATGGTTTTCAATGTTTAGTATATTGATAGGCAGTTCAATGTTTAGTATATTGATAGGCAATGCTTGAATGCTTCCTTAGCTTGACGCCGTCTTTCTTACAACGGTTGTCACCTGTTTTGAACTGGCCAATAAAAATAAAAACGTTGAATTTTAAATGGGTAGAAGATACAGTTTTGAAAAATTGAGTCTCATCTGCTGTTAAAGCGTCGGCACGGTGAGTCGTAGTAATTTTTGATCTTAAAATATCTTATTCATTCTGCATATTTTTCAATAATCCTTTCATACTTTAAATATGAAATTAAAAATTGTTTCCAATTCAGTTAGATATATTTGGCTTTTGTATTGCATTTTTAAGTAATTGCTATTTCAAGATTTCTAAATTTTTTTGGTGACCTTAAGGTTAAATACCGATTTTTTTGGTGAATAGTTGTGTTTCTTATTGACCAAATTCGTGTAATTTGATAATGGTTTAATCCAAATTTGTCGAGAGCGGAATTATTTCATCGTTTTAAACGGTCACACACATTATTTAGATATTTTCATTTAGATTTGACGATCTTGTTGGGAGGATTCGCAGAGCAGATTTTATCTTTTCCTGTAAGAGGTAGTAAATTTTCAGACTTATTTCATTACTTTTTCAGATTATTTGTTGCTTTAAACTATAATTATTATTGCTTATCGTGTCAACGTTTGATCCATGATGTATCTGTATTGATTTGCTTATTAAAGAGGTTAAGCACGTGTAAAATTAACTGGTTGATTTTTTCTTTATCTATAAACATAGTTTCTATCTCAAAGCGAGATAGTAATTATCTTATCTTTATCTTTATCTTTGATTAATTGAGACGTAATTTACGTCCAATTATTGTTTATGTGCCAAGGGCCATCTTAATAAATTAAGTACCAGTGGCGTGCAGTGCCATTAAGAAGAGGGTAGGCAATATAATAGAAAATGATACAGAAGGAGTAAGCCCGCTGCAGGCGCCGCCGCAGGTAGAATTTTTTTTCAAGTGCCACGCCCAAAAACGTCCATTTTGAGGCTCCAAAAGATGTAGGCGTAAAGCCTTTTCAATTCGAGTTTCGCCAAACTATGCAAAGAAGACAGGTTTTAAATGATTAGTGGACTGGCCTTGTTTTTCTGAGACATTTGACACATTATTTAAATCAATTTACCCACGTGTACTCTACAATTTCCTTCTTCACCAAAGAGTAAGCATAGCCAACAATACATTTTAATTTTATGACGAGACCTGCAGAGCCACTAATAATTGTCATGGATTTTTTTATTAAAATATCGAGGCTTTCTTTCTAACCAACAAAACTAACTCACAAAGAAAACAACAACCCCTTGTATAGGTACTAAACTAACTAAACTTTCAAAACTATAACTAAAAGCGCAGGGCGTCAAATCCCAATCTCACACAAGAATAGGGCACATGGAAAAGGGAACCCGAGATTATTCTTATTTATGGCTGGCCAATGCCGGTGTTGTATTATCGGATTTCAGTTTCTTGCAAAAAAAATGCATGCATGGTATCGAAATATTAATACATTTAGGGATGCCCCATGTACTGTAATTTTAAACATTATTAAATAATAAAGCTTTCTTAACCAAACCCTGTAATGATGTAACCGGTAATCGCTTTCAAACCAATTACTAAAGCGCAAAAAACCAATAACAATATGATCCTTGAAAAAAAAAAGAATGTCTATCAAATCAAAATATTAATTAAAGAGAGCACATTTTGGCATCAGCACTTATCGTTGCGTCGCGTCGGCCCGGACCATCTTCGCATGCTTTGTCTCTTTTCTTTTTATGTAACGTTTCATTTGGCTGTCTTTTTTCAAGCACTGCTTTTCGCTTCCATAATAAATCCAGTATTGACGGTATAAATGCATGCCTTCGGTTTGTTATGGAATGCTTTTTAGCGGATTGCCGTCGGAGAATATTATTCCGTTTAATATAGGTAGCGTAATATCAGCCAACGGTGGTAGACTGTGATGTTTTCTATAATATAATTAATATTTTAATTGGCGCTTAAGATAAGGTTTTTAAATTCGGATTATACTTATTAGTAAAATTATAATTTATATTATCGGGATTAAAATTAAATGGGAAAATATAAAAAATGTCAAAACATCAGGGTAGGCAATGCATTTGTGCATTCGTTGTGTGCACGCTACTGTTAAGTACCTATTTGGAGTCATTAGACTTGTTTAAGAGAGGTTATACCTCGTTCTTCTTTTTTTTTATTAAAGTCTAGTGATTTTCTATTTGAAGTTGCCGAGAGCCACTGTTGGACAAGTTTCATAATTTTCTTTTAAGTTTCTAATTTCAATCATCATTTCCTTTGAATTTCATATCTCTAATTAAAGAAACGAAATACCTTGAGTAGCAGTAATTGTTCATAGTGTCATTTAATCATAATTATCTATAATTTTTGCCGAACTTAAATTGTAATTTAAATTCTGATTATGTAACCAGTGAATTTTCAAGTTGTTGGTTAAAACCTTGTGTATCAAACTGAGGTCCATAGGATACTCTTTTGTATAATTATAATTAGCAGTGTACACCGGTCTAAGACATCCAATTCTTTTTTTCATGTAAACGTTCAACGTTCCTACAAGACAACAGTCACACAGATCATTGTGGTGACAGTTGATCCGATAGCAGGCACGTACAGACAACTGGGAACCAATCCTGGAATGATTGGTAAGCCCTGGACACGCCTATAGCTAGGAAGCTTAGGTACAGGCAGTTGAAGTTTCCAGAGGAGGTCCCAAACGATCACGTGGTTTGCGGATAATAAGAACAGTTGGGAACGTAGGTAACGCGTTATTTATATGAAATAATTGCAAAGACCTAGATTTATTTATTTCAAATTTGTCAAACACCAAAGCTAACTTCATTTTCATCATTTTGGTAAATCAAATTCTCAGTAACCAATTGCATTTGATTGCATTTGTAATCTAATTTTAAGTCAATTCTCATTTTTACCATTTTTGTTAACTAAATTCTCAGTAATCAATTGTATTTGATTGCATTTGTAATCTAATTTTAAGTCAATTTTCATCTTATGTTCATAACTGCAGTGCACATGGTACTATAAGTTGTAATTTAAACATATAGTAATATATAGTTGTTTTTAATTTACCTTTTTTGATTTATCGTAAGTGGCGCCATATAAATTTTAGATCACCAAAGGAAACATTTTAATCCACGCCTTCAAATAAACTAAATAAATTAACTTTTGCTCTATCCTTACAAATTGGTGAATGAGCCAAATAATAAGTTATAAGTACGACTGAGCTAGACATTCATTACAAAGTGGGCAACACTAATTAGTTACAAAGTAGCGCCCAACTAATTAATTAAAATAATTAAATAACTTTTAGTTATAACCTGAACTTATTTCAATTATCTAAAAATACGTTATGTTACAAATTTAAACAATGAGCCATTGGGCTCTGACGCTCTTATTATTCTAATTTCACGAAACTCTATATTATGGCGGCACGTATATAAGGACTTGATCCCATTTTCTCGTCGCAAAAGCAGGTAAAATTTCGGCTAAAATCACGAAGGACAGTAAATGGTTAAGCCGCGTCCAGATTTGTACCACGTCACGCAACCGTACCACGTCGCGAACTAATCTGGACGTCGAAACGAACCCCGTCGCGAACCTGATAAGCGTTGCAGCTCGAAGTACGTCGCGATCCACGGCTTGTCGGTAAATCAACGGAACATCAAAATAATTGGTGCGCGACGACACGACGCGATGTCGAACAAGTCTGGACGTGAGCCCGTTTGGGCTGACGAACGATTTGGTTTATTTCTAAAATTTGTTTCTTCAGTAGTTATTTTGGCTATCGTGCGACATGGAGTGGACTGAAGACCGCATCCTACTTTTAATTTCTTTATATAGGCAACATGAATGTCTGTGGAATGCCAAACATGCATTATACTATAATAAACAAAAAAAATATGATTCATGGACTGAAATATCTGCTGAATTGAACACAACGCTAGAGGAAACTAAAAAAAAGTAACCAACTTGCTTTCCTCATTTCGACGGGAGAGGACCAAAGTAAAGAAAAGTGTTGGAACCGGGAAAGGTATGTTTTAATATTTATATTCATTTTACAATATAACTATATTCTATTTTCTTAATATATAGGGTCAGATGAAATTTATGAAAGCAACTGGTTTGCGTACAAGAGCATGGAGTTTCTTTTAGACAAAAATACCCCCCGAGAAACATCAAGTACGGTAAGTTTAAGAAACTACATCAATATTGTTAAGTCGAGAATACACCGCAAAATCACAAAATGAATGACTGGCAAAAATGATATAACCCTACTTTTTGTCATAATATCAAAACTTTAAAATGAAAATACGTATATTTACAGAGATGAGAGAGACAAAGTTTACTGTTTTATTATAGAGATTATTATTTTACATACATATAACTATTTTTTTACGCATAATCGTTTTGCCACTCAAGCTGACCATCAGTTTGAAAATATTCTGCCAATTCTTCCCGAATTTCTTGAGCATTTTTGCATGATCTACGAGGTACATTTCTTAACGGAAGCAATGAAGTAATTTTTTCATCATTTGGAATTATTCGTCTCCAGCTTCCTTCAATAAGGCGACCTTCCACTTCCGTATGGAATGTACCGGGAGGTGTATATACATTACAAGAATTACAAATTCTTCTTAAAAAATTGTGCAAATGAACTACTGCCATTACAATCAACTCGGCCTTTTCTGGTTCTAATAGTAGAGGCTTTCGTAAAACTCTGAAAACTGACGACGCAATGCCAAAGACATTTTCCACTACTCGACGTGCCCTACAAAGGCGATAGTTATAAATTCCCTTTACGGTGTAAGCCTGGAAAAGGTTTCATAAGATTTTCAGCCAATGCGAAAGCTTCGTCTCCAAGGAAAAAGAAAGGTATATATTTCTCTCTTTCATTTAAAGGTTCAACTGGTGGAAGATTCAAATCATTTTGCTCTAATTTTTTATATAGCAGGGTGTTTTTAAAAACTCCGCCATCGGATATCCTGCCTTGGCAACCAGCATTTACATATAAAAAGTTATACTTCGCGTCCACTACAGCGAAAAGGACAATACTGAAAGTACTTTTATAGTTGAAGTACTCGCTTCCGCTATTTACGGGAGCTTGCAAAACGACGTGTTTACCGTCTAATGCCCCGAGGCAATGCGGAAAATTCCATATTGATCGATACTCTTCAGCCACAGTTAGCCATTCCTGCTGTGATTTTGGGATCTGTAAATAAAACACAACACTGAAAGCCGTACTTTAAATATTTACGTATATAACGGCCAATTTCGTAATATCTATAGTAAAGTGACTTTTACTAAGATGAACTTTAGATTAAAGTTTATTTTTATTTAACTTTAGTTTCATAATGAATCAGCAAAGCTACTTTAACCAAAATAATCTTTAATGAAAATTGCGTTGTGTTGGTAATACTTAAACGACGTGGGCATAAAATCGGGATATACTCTTCGCAGATTTGTACCGTTGCCAATCGAAAATTCGTTGGCAATCAAAAACTCTAAAACGAATATGAAATTGGCCGTAAAACTTTTCATATTTCAATAGGCTATAATGACAAAAAGGATAAGTGTTGTGACAAGTATACTAGACAAATAACTTTTTATTTATAGATTCCGGATGAAGACTCACAATCCGAGCATTTAGCTTCCAATTCGGCTGACGATGGTCAGGAGCAGGTGGCATCATTTCGCCCAGCTTCAACTAGTGCAACTCCAACTCCGTCACACCCGGTTCCCAAAAAAAGCAGGAACAATGACGGCTCGCTAGATAACCTAGACACAGCATTCCAAATTCTTAAGACCTCTGCGGCTCAGAAAAAAAAAGAGGACACTGAATCTGATCTTTGGGGAAAATTGATGGCTAAAAACCTGGATTCATATTCTAGCGTTACGAAGCTTGCTGTGCAACAAGCCTTGATGGGTATCTTTTTTAATGCAGATGCAGGACTATATGAGAAGCCGCAACCTCCCGATCCTAGCTTAGTCAATCCTAACCGAACAAATTCACAATATAGATACCATCCTTATCCCACATCAAATATAATACACCATCCTGCAAGGCCACCGAGTTATTCTTCTGTTTCCACAATAACATCTCGAGATTTCTCATATTCCCAGAACCAACACCCTAATTCTCAACTCTCTCAATGTCGTATAGCGCCACAAGAATACCAGAGTTCACCCTCGTCACTCTGTTCTCCCCCCGAATGTTCTCCTGGAAATCCTTCGTCAGAAGAAGCTACATATGAAGACCTTGTAAATGCAGTGATACGCGACTGATTTGTTCACAAAAAAAAATAAATACAAAACGTTAAGTTAAAATTTCTTAATTCGAATATTATTTACCTAAATATTTCCTTTCAATACTTGAACTAGAGCTTTGCAAACCTCTGGAACTATTTCGCTAATGGACTGCTTGGAGATCCTGAACAAATATTGTAAGCTTGTGTAGGAATCTCCTGTTGCTAGGAAACGTAGGGTTACAGCAAGTCTTTCTTGGACTGAGATTGCTTTTCGAAACTTGGTGTCTTGCTTTCCTATTTTAGGCCCAATCGCATTCACAAGATACTCAAAATCTGTTGTTGACACTCGTGTAAAATTTTTGTATTGACCACTAATTTTTTGCATCCTTAAATCCGCAAGCAAATTATTCGCACCATATTTCGGTCTATTTCTAAATATTTCTGTTTGCCACCATCGCCTTGGTTTCTGTTTTCGTTTTTTAGCTGATAAAGCGTAATGAATATAAATATACGCTGCAGAGGCGACATCCATTTTGAAAGTTGAATTGACTACTAGAAAAATTAAAATATATGGATCGCATAAAAGGTTGCAGTGCGAGGTTTGAAGTGTTGTCCGATACGGCGTACCTGAACGCGGGGTTTCTGTACGCAACGTGGTTCGCGACGTGGTACGGTTGCGCGATGTTGTACAGATCTGGACCCGGCTTAAAGAATCTCTTCGAATAAGGCATGACTCTAATTTGTGTATTCTATAATCAATAAGTAAATATTGCAAGTTTAAATGCAATCAAAATTCACGCAATAGGGCACCTCATTAACTCATAAAACCAACGGATTACTGACAAAAATAAAACAGATTATCTTTCTATTATACCTCGAGGGCCGGCTAATGGACTAAAGTTGTAAATCTTTTGCCAAGAAGACATCTGGCGATACGACCAATACCATTAGATGCAATAATTTGTGACGGTTATAATAGGGCTTTGTAGGAAAAGAATAGCACAGCTGATTTACAAGCAAGTGTATAGTTAATAGTTATATTTATTGATTTAATTTAGAATTGATCAGGGACTTACCCTAAAATGTTTTGGGTTTATAGCAAATTGATCGGGTTAAAGTGAGACAGAATGATATGTAAAACTAAGTAAAATTTGCCATACAAAAGAAGTGCAGCTCTTGGTAATAAAATAAACATAATTTATGTTTGCCAAGATAATCATCATAAAGGATAGTTTATTGCTGTGACAATAGCCATAGTAATGATGGTATACAAAAGAAGGAGCATCGCTCTTAGCGATATCGTATATCTAAGATACTCAAAATAACCATAGTTTATGGATACGACAATAGTCATAATAATGATGGTATACAAAGGAAGGAGCGCAGTTCTTGGTAATACCGTATATCCAAGATAATAATAATAATCATAATATACTTGGACCAAGATAATCATCATAATCATAATGTATTGGTGCAACAAAAGTCTTATTAACCATAATATAGTTGCCATAAAATATACCATATTCGACATGAGTCAAACTAAAATTAATAAAAAAATGCCAGAATAAAAAATATATAAAATACACTAAAATACACACTATTTTATTGTAAATTAAAAGAAACACCAAAAGCAGTACATTAGAAATATTATAACATGTTAAAATCACAACCAAGTAAAACGGATTAAAATTAAATGATCACCCTTAAAGGAATCATACATTTTTATAATAATAATAATATGTACATTTATAAATATGAGATAAGGGCGATCACAGCATAGTTTTCACCACTGGTATGAATTGCAGGACCGAATCCGAATAGAAAAGAGTAGTAGTAGACGATGGTCCATTTGCACGAATTCAGGCAATATCGTTACCAATTGTTGACGTGTGTTGTATTTTGTGTCTGGATAATATTTAAATTATTCCGATTGGCTTTTTATGACAAATGTACGATAACGATGCATCTCAGGTAAAAAAACAAAGAGAAAAAAACGAAAAAAAGAAAAATATATATAAATTAAAAGGCTGGGCTCGTTGAGCTCCCCTTGTAGCAGAAAAGAATTACTGCATTTCCTGTGAGATCAGTTATCGTCCGCGTACCAGAAAAAAACACATTTGTAACAGTAGAGACTCCAGGATCTTTATATACAAGGCTGGGCCCGTTGACCTCCCCTTGTCGCAGAAAAAATATTGGTCTGGTCCCGTTGCGACCCACCACACTGCCAAAAAGATTAGTTATACCAGCTACAATCGCGTAACTTTACTAAACACGGGTGTTATTGAGCCCCCTGACGTAAGAGCAGCAAAGTTAAATATCACTAATATTATTGCCTGTTTCCGTAAATGCATGGTTAATAGTTAGATTAGTTGGGTTAGTTTGGATTAATCTCTGCATTTTTCTGTTTCATTTTATTATTGAATCTGTAATTTTACGGTTACATTTATTGTTGTGTTCTTGACTTATCATATATTTACTTATTCCTTTATTGTAACTGCTATATTTTATTTCTACACTGTCTTGTTTTAAGTTCTGCAAATTAATGCTGGAGACATATCTAGGTTTAATTATCTTAGGTTGATTTACTCGATATTTACCTTTTTATTGCTTGACATATCAGTGTTTGAATTAACAAGATCTTTCTGTCTCACCTTGTCCTAGTTAATCTTTATCTGGGGTAAACCTGTCCACTGTACTTTACGAATATTGTAGTTACGTGTTCTCTCCTACATTGATAAAATCCACCTGCGTATGAGATGACATATTTTAATTACGTGACATATTTTAATTACGTGGCATCCAATGACTTTTATTTCTAGCATTAGGAAGGCAGTCTATTTGCAGGGCTGATTTAAAGTATTAGCTTAGTACAGCATAAAACTCAGAGCGACAGAGGAAAGTGGTCCTAGAAGGGTAGGTAATTATCAGTTTAATAGGAAAGAAGCGTATACAAACTCTATAACAACTACTACAAACATAACGCAATTTTGGGTCCTAACCAACCATTTGCGCAAGCGCTATCAACAAGTGGTATTAAATAATCTATGACGATCACAGCTACGCCTTTACTTCTGACATGCAAATGCATGCCCCGGATATGGATTGTTTCACTGGTGCCGTGACCAGGATATAGTTATTTGCATTGATATATGTTATTAATATTTAATCTGATACTACAAATGTACTATTCCAGGAGAAGGAGAGAACAATGGAACGAGCAGCAGCAACTCCACCACCCCCGACGAACCCGACCTCCTGATAGGCCTCTCGACCGCGATCCAGCAGATGAAAGACGACCAGAAAACCTTCCAGTTACAGCTGGGCAGAAGCCTACTAGCAATACATAAGGAACAACAATTGAAGCTACTAGAATTGGAACAAAAGATCGATAATCGTTTGGCACAACAGACAGAACCACCAGCGCACACAATACCAAAACCAAACAAACCCGAATCACAGAAGGTTATCTGACGTCACTACCGCCTTTACCGATATTTCGAGGGGCAAATACCGGTAAGCACCCGGTCAAGTTCTTAGAAGAGTTAGAAATCTATCTTAGGAAAATGAACGTTACCATATACCGAGATTAGATATTGTCTGGGAGTCCTTAATCGACGAAGCACGAGATTGGGCGAACATTTTTAAAATTTCCTAGGAAACATACGAAGACTTCCGACAAGAGTTCCTTCACGCATTCTGGTCAGAGCAGGCGCAAAATTACCTACGACACACTATAGCCACACAACGTTGGGATCCAAATTTGCGACGAAATATGGAAGCTCACTATGTGGGACTTGCTCGACTGTGCGAACTATGCGGAACTAGTTGAAAGTCGAGTTCAGGAATGTCGACTATCGCCAGCCGAGAAATCACAACTTAAGCGGCTTCTAATGGAATTTTCCAACATTTATTCAGATATCCCGGGATTAACCAATGTATATAACCATAAGATCAGAATGCACGACGAAAAGCCATTTGTGAAGAAAAGCTATCCCGAGCCCTTTGCACTTCGCCCCGCAGTCGAAGCGAAATTACAGGAGATGGAGTCACAAGGCGTGATAGAAAGAACTTCGTCACCTTATTCCAGTCGTAAAGAAAAACGTTATGGATCCGTACGAATCTGTCTAGACGCACGGGCACTTAACGACCGAATAGTGTCTGACTTAGAAAGTCCACCGGCCATAGACGAACTGCTCCAACGCTTTGACGGCAAAATCTTCTTCACCAGCATCGATCTTGTGTCATCTTTTTGGCAAATCCCACTGACTAGAGCGAGCAGAAAATATACGGCATTTCTATATAACTGCCGGAGCTATTGTTATAAGGTGTTGCCATTTGGATTAAAAACCGCTGTAGCCAGTTTTTGCCGCTGCATTGATATTGTATTAGGCCTGGAGATCCGAGAATTTACTTACAACTATATATAGATGATTTACTTTATTGCCTCACGGACATTCAAAGAACATTGCGAACATATACATACCGTTTTAGGGAAGCTCCGCAATGCCCGCATGACCATAAATATCGAGAAATCCCACCTTGTGAGGAGCCAGGTTACATTTTTAGGCCACGTACTAACACCTTTGGGAATAAAAAAGGACGAAAGCAAGGTGAAGGCGATTCAAGACTTCCCAAAGCCGACATTTACAAGAATTTTTGCGACTATCTAATTACTACCGTCGATTTTGCAAGAACTATAGCACAGAACAAGCTATGCCACTTATTACGCAAGGAAATTCCATGGAAATGGGGAGAAGAGAAGGCATTTAACGGTATGAAGGCGCAATTTTTGCCGTACGTGGTGCTGCTGCACCCCGACCTTGAAGAAATATTCATAGTTGAAACAGATGCTTCCCAGTACGGAATAGGAGCAGTACTTTATCAAGAAAGGCAGCAAGGCGAAAAGGGGGTAGTGTCATTCCAGAGTCGTAGTTTAAGGGGGGCAGAATTAAATTATGTAACCACAGAGAAGAAATTAGTGGCAATTGTATATGCACTTCACAAATTCGGACTGTATTTAACTGGCAGCAAGTTTATAATACGCACTGACCATAAAGCCCTGCCCTTTTTAAAACACTGTCATTTCATCAGTTAAAGAATTACACGTTGGCTTCTGTTTATTCAACAGTTCGACTTTCAGGTTGAATATATGAAGGGAAAAGATAATATAATACACGCCAAACGCAAGAGGCACAGCCACACCCAATAATCGCATGTTTTACCGCAGAAGGATCAAAAGACATGATTAAGGACCTTCGGCGGATTAGCGGAGTTCAAGAAAAGGACCCGCTGCGAGATATTAGGAAGGCCCTACGCGCACCCCAAAATCCTATAAAACCTCATATCAAGCGGATCTTGAACTGCTATCAGATAGAAAATAATGTATTGATACGTGTCGATCCATACAGTAAAAATAAGGCAATCACAATACCCAAAAGTCTACAGAAGCGACTTATCCTGCCATACCATCAGGAGATAGGATATTTCGGCGGACAAAGTTTTCATCGTGATGAAATATGACTTTCATTGGACTTGTGATATCTGTCAGAAAGCGAAAAAGCCGAATAAACATTTTGAAGGACCTCTAAATCCAGTCTTGGCCAAAGATGTAGGCGAATTAGTAGCTGTTGACTTCTACGGACCACTATCCGTTAGAAAGGGAGGTGTCACCTATATATCGACTGCTACCAGCGGTAGCAGTCGATATTTTTTCCAAATTTGTCAAATTATGTCCATTAAAGAAAGCCACAAGTAGAGCTGCGGTGAACAGGATTGTCAAGGACTACTTGCCAATAATACCAATCAAAAGAATCCTTAGTGACCATGGTTCGCAATTGACTGCAAAAACCTGACATGGGACACTAGAGGAGCAAGGGATAAAAGTTACCTACGCCTCTGTAAGGAATGCCCGCTCCAATCGCAGCGAACGTTATATGAAAAAAATTGGAAGACTGCTACGCACGTATTGTCATGACAGAAACTGCTCATGGGCCAATTATATCCGTGACATGGAAGGTTGTCTCAACAGCGTACCGCATTCGAGCATAGGATGTAGCCCTTTTGAGGTAATAACCGGGCATAGACGTCGTTATTACCTACAAAACGCCATTGAGAAAATCATACCAAACAAAATCACGGAGACGCGGAAAGAAGTACGAGACACCGTCTGGAACATGTTGTTAAAAACTTCTAGGTATCGGATCACTAAGCAAAAAGGACAACCCTATAAACTCAAGTGTGGTGATTTAGTGCTTCTCAAGACGAACCCAATCTCCAGTGCTGCTGACAGAATTGTCTGAAAACTTCAACTTATATTTGAAGGACCTTTTAGGGTCACGAAAATGGTGCATGAGAATGTGTATGAAATATGTTATCTACACAATGGTCCGAAAAAGGGCACTTACAACACCCTTATTACACAGACACATAGGCCACAAGAAAGGAATCCAGACTCGCCAGTCTTGTTAAAATTTCAAGCTAGTCAAGATGTACGATTGGAGGAGTTTTTTCGAGAGCGCGATTTTTCCGTTAAATGATGGCATTCCGATCAAAATCTGTAACGACGGCCGTATAGCGACCCCTGACATTGCAGTTAGCCAAACACTAAAACCAGCGAATGTGGAAGCTGTGCCACCCATTTTTTCCACAGTAGACCTGTCGGAACTCCCAGAGTGGGAAATGGACTTCGAAGGGCAAACCTTAGAAGAATTCAGCCCGAACGATCTTGCTTGGATCGAGGATATCCTGCATTCAACTCTTGGAGGAAACACCGGAATGCAGCTGCCAACCGATTCGGTCTTAACGAAGCCAATACACCTCGACGACCCACAAACGGCGTCAAAGCAGACGCCACGTCCAATGATGGAGCTTCTAAGGACTCAATGGTACCATGACGGGGAACCAGAACGACTGATACACGGGCCCAAATCCTCGCGGTACTGCCAAGGAGACAACAACCACCTGTCCACCCAGAGCCAACAGGAGCCACACGCCAACAAGAGCCCGCTACCCAACTCCGGTCATAGTGGGTATCCCAGGACCAAGGCAGCACGCGGAACTACAGCCTGGAACAAACGGAGGGAACTTAAGCGGCGAAGGACAGGAGGAAGTAGGTAAAAATGCGCGAGTGGGAGTGAAGGAAATGTGAGTCAAGGGGGGTAAGAGACGGAAAAGTGCTAGGTTAAGCTAGATGAGTTAAAAGCAGAGCTGTCGCAATTACTTGGAAGAGTAATTAAATCACAATTGCCAACTACTTTAAGCATGATTAGGACTAAAATAATTGATTCATTGATATGACCAGATGCCAATTACTGATTTTAATTCAAATTCTTAAATTACACTTGAATAATTTAATTAATATAAAGCAAAAACTTTATGGGCCTATGCATCTTAGAAACAAATTTTAATAAAGTGGATCGTACAGAGGAATATATATTTTTTTTTATCCGTAATGCGGCTTCTTTTAATGAAAACTCTTAAGAATCCAGTCGGGCGTAAATACAACTAACTATACTAAACTAACAAATTGCCTTTGTAATTTGACGAAACTGGAACTCAAGAAATAAGGCAATAACATGCTTGGGTAAAAAAAAATGTTAATTTTAAGCAAATATACTACAATAATCTAAAAGTTAAAAATGCGATAAAGATACAGGGTGTCAAAATTCAAACGTTACTTATATTAAACGCATTAGCAACGCTATACCAATTCAGAGACCAAAGATATTCGAAATAGCTTAAAAAAAATAAATAAACTTAAGTATCTTTATTTCATGAAATACTAATACATCCAATATTCAAAAAAAAAATAGATATTAAAATTATTTATTATGGAAAAAACATGTAAAGTAGTTATATTTTATTATCAATAGCAAAATTACGAGAAAAAAGGTCAATTTGGGCGATCTAATTATATGATGACTAGGCTAGAATTATAATAATTTAAGTTTTTCTACAATTTTGTTGTTGGCAGTGGTAACAAAAATACTTAAAATACGAGAATCACTTCTTATTTAAAGTTAATAGCTAGGCATGGTTACGCTTTGTAACGAAACATTCTTTTCTGAATAATTCGATTACTATTAAGGTAATTCCATTGATTTTGGGAGTAATTGAATTATTTTCCGCGTAATTCAATTACATTTTGACAGTATACACTGTAAAATCACTCTACAAATAGTCGAAATTCACATAAATAATCCGCAATTCCTACCAAAATACAACATCTAAAAAGAATGTCAATTTCGACAAACATCGGTAGCGTTCACCGTGGGGTTGACGAGGGCACGGTAGAGATACCGATCATCGTCGACTCGAATTCGCGATATCGGTCGGTAATAGAGCATATAGAATGCCGCACAGTACGACTTACCGACGGCTGTCGATAACTAACATTTACCGATACCGACGGCTCTCGGAAGCGTGTACAGAATAGCACTTCTGGATCTCTTGCTGCGCCACCACCACCGCCTTATTCGACTATTCAAGGCGCAAATAAAACTAATTTTTTTCAAGATATTTCACCAAATTTTTATAACTTAAATCGTGAAAATGCCAGAGAAAGTTTTCAAAGGACATTGCCGGGAAAACATTATGATAATATTAGACAAAATAATGATTGTACCCCATTTAAGAGACGTGTAAGAGCAAATCAGCAAGGTAAATTTCCTACTCAGTCCTCTAATAGCTTTGATAAAAATAGGGCATTTAATCAACAAAGAAATACAGTTAATGGTGGAGGCATAGATAAAACTTTTTTAAATAGTATACCCAATTATTCGGTGCAACAGCCACATGTACTACATAATCATAATGGTAATAACGCTGGGAAATTAGTTTCAAATTATACTGATAATTTAAATTTACCAAATCAGACTTTTTTAATGAATAGTAATGATATTGCCAACATTGTAAAGAATGTAAACGGTTGCCTATTTTCGATAATTCACAAAAACTACATCCCATGGAATTTTTGCACAAATAGAGTATATTTTTTATTCGGAAAATGTTCCTTTTGAACAGTTTCGATTTTTATTGAGTAATCAATTTAAGGGTTCTGCTGCGTTATGGGGCCAGGCATATTTGCAGAGTTTTAATAATTTTGATACGTTCAGGCGTGCTTTCATTGATCAATGTTGGTCAGAAACTACGACAGTTAGAGGTCAGATTGGAATTGCAGTCAAGTAAGTTTGGTGATAATGAGAGTTCGTTTGTGGATCATTGTATGTATTGTGTGGCGATGTCCAAACATTTGGAATCGCCTTATTCGGAACAACTTTTAGTATAAACGATCGCTCGTCATTTCCCACCAAGAACCGATAACCTTGGAGAGGCTATGGAAAAATTGAGACAAGCAGATTATTATTTTAGCATGCCAAATAAAAGATATAATACGAGGGGTGAACAGAAAGATTTTATTCGCGAAGATAAAATGGGGAATCAAAGTACAAACTATAAGAAACCATTCTTTAACAGGGGTAAATTTTCTTATACGGATTACAAAAGAGTCGCGGTTTTGGAAACTTGTGATAACGCTGTTAATGTAAACGAAACAGAGTCGGAAAACTTTTAAATGTCTCTCAGGTTAACGGTCCGAACATGGAGACTATAAACAGTAGGGCCAACAAAATAAGTTTTTGCAATAATCCGCAGGAGTTGTTATCTGATGAATGCGATTTTGATCATAGTACTCAGAAAACCCACTCTCCAGTTATTACTATTTCAATTTTTCAATATATTTTTCCTGCTCTTATCGATACCGGTGCGGAAATCTGTGCTCTGAGTGAAGAAACGTGGTCACAGTTAAGTAATGTCCACGACCAAATACCAACTTTCCCATGTACCGGGGTAAAAGTAACAGGCGCATTTCGCGGTAAACAAAGGCAAATAAAACAGCAATCATTGCGTGCGTTTTCTATTTTAAAATTTAAAATAGTACATGAATTTTTAGTAATACCAGATTTAACTAACGCCGTAATAATTGGAAGCGATTTATTACGTTTGTTAAAAGCAAATATTGGCTTGGTGAAAAATTCGTAGTTGTTCCGGAAATCACCTTAAATCATCAGTTTTCAACCGACATATCAACCGAGTTACGAGCTACAAATAGCAAATCCATTTTGCCTGTTTGTCCTGATGTTTGTTTCGGTTCTCCGTTTGGCCATGAAAAAGTTGACGAGATACTGAATCAGTGTGCGATCACGCCCTATCAAAGATCGGTTGTTGGTCGACTCCTCTGCGAAAATATTGATATTTTTTCAGAGAAGCCGGGCAAGACGACGGAATATTATCATGAAATAAAAATGCGCGAGGAAACCGAATTTTGTGAGAAGCAGTATCCGATACCCATGTGCCATCGAGAAGCGGTTCAGCGACAATTAGATTTGATGGAAGAGTGGGGAGTAATTAAACGTATGGCTACGCCATACATATCGCCTATTTTGACTTCCTTGAAAAAGGATAACTCGGTGCGAATTTGTCTTGACGCACGTCGTTTAAATAGAGCAATGGAACGTGAATATGAAACTCCGTGGCCAATCGATGCAATTGTGAGATCTTTTCCGAAGATTAATTATATGTCTTCGATTGACTTTAGACATGGCTATTGGCAAATACCACTTTCGGACAACTCACAAAACTATACAGGATTTAAAATTAATGGTAAAACATATTGCTTTTGTGTACTACCGTTTGGCTTGTCATCAAGTGTTAGTAATTTTACACGGTGTTTAAATAAAGTTTTCGGGTCGGATTTTTCAACTTTTTTAACTATTTATGTGGATGATATTTTGATAATATCGGAAAGCTTTGATGCTCATGTTACACATTTGCGTATGGTTTTTGAACGGTTAAAAGCAGCCGGTTTTACCTTACGTCTAGCAAAGTGTGTTTTTTTTAGGGAAAGCATACCTTTCCGCGGTTATATTCTTTATTCTGAAGGCTATCGGCCAAATCCTGCGCATATACAAGCGTTAGTTGATTATAAGGCACCCTAAAAATGTCAAAGAATTGCAAACATTTTTAGGATTAGTTAATTATGATCGGTCGTTTTGCGAAAATTTGTCTGAACTATCCGCCCCATTGACATCTCTTTTACGGAAGAAAAAAAATGGCAATGGTCGGATTCAGAGCAGACCGCGTTCGATAAAATAAAACAGAGATTAGCGGAATGCACTTTGTTGTATCATCCCCGTGAGGATATTACATATTGTTTGGAGACCGACGCTTGTGATAACGGATTGGGAGCTCAACTCTTTCAGATAGTCAATGGAAATCGTCACGTGATTGCTTAGGCCAGTCGACTCTTACTAGACAGGGAAAAGAGGTATAGTATAAATGAGAAGGAAGCATTGGGGGTTGTGTGGGCCTTACAAAAATTTAGGGTTTATCTTCTGGGTCACCATTTTAAGATCTATACGGATAATAATTCAATTACTTATTTAAAAACATGTAGATTATTATCGGCCCGCATATCTCGATACGTTCTTGCTATTCAAGAATATGATTTTGATCTTATTCACATTTCAGGCAAACAAAATATTATTGCGGATTCCTTGTCCAGATTTGCTGCAGTGAGACTGCCTACTCCCAGCGACAAAAATTTTAAAATCACGTCAATACTTCAGTTACCGACGGACTTTTTAAAGCTAATTAAGAACATAGCGGAATATCAAAGGAAGGATGAAAAATTGGGCGATATTACTGCTAATTTATGTACGGATGAAGAGTTGCAAATGCGATTTTTGTTGAGGAATAATATATTATATTTAAGAATGGAACAAGATAGCTTTTATCGATTGTGTGTGCCGAAACAATTAGTAGTGAATTTTGTGAATAATTATCATACTAGTTTGGGGCATTTTGGCTCGTATAAAACTTGGCAGGCTTTACGCGCTGAAGTGTGGTGGAACAATATGAACAGGGATGTGAAAAAGGTTATACGCTGTTGTGAGATATGCCAAAAAGCAAAGATTTCACAGAAACCAAATCCTCCTTTAAACGCAATTATTCCTAAAACAAAAAGTGAACTGATCGCACTTGATTTGTATGGTCCATTGCCTACTAGCAGGGGCGGAGTTTCATTTATCTGTGTCGTTTTGGATGTATTTACGAAGTTTGTAGCTTTTTATCCTCTAAAGCGTGCCTCAACGAAAGCTATTCTCAACAGACTGCAAAAAGATTATTTTTTAAAAGTTGGGAAACCCGGGATTATTCTACCCGATCAGGGCAAGCAATTTACTTCAAAACTGTGGCGTAAAACATTGCTTGAAGAGGGAATTAAAATAGTGTTCACTACGGTTCGTCGACCACAAGGAAATCCAAGCGAACGGGTAATGCACGAACTGGGTAGATAGTGTAGAACATATTGTTCAGATCATCAAACTCGGTGGGTTTGGGAGATTGAAAAATTTTCTGTGTTTCTGAATTCGCTAATACACGAATCGACTGGATATTCTCCAATGGAATTACAATTCGGGACTGAGCGTCCATCACTGTTACCGAAACCGTGTAGTCCTCCTAAAAATAATGATTAAGAAGTTAGTGTAGAACAAAAATTGATCCTAGCGAAGAAAACGTTGGAAAGTAAGGCAGCTCGCCGAACTCTCCGTCATCCTTCTCGACCTCCGCCATCATTTGAGGAAGGGGAGTACGCGTTGTTACGCGCTAGTCCTATATCATCTTCTCTAAGATCGGAAACAAAAAAAATGTCTGCTACTTTATGAGGGTCCCTATAAAGTTAAAAAGAAGATTAGTTTTTGTACGTATATCGTGGTTTACGCTGAGTCTCAAAAGGAACGCGGTTCCTTCCATGTGTCCCATTTAAAGAAATTTCACTCTTTGGATTAACTTGCAAACTCTTTGTCGATTGTTTGTAAGCTGGGGGGGGGGGGCATGATGTAGCAGAACCGACTATATCTTGATCATATTTCTGTTATATTAAACCTTTATATGTTTCAGTTATATTTAGGTTACGGTTATCGTTGCCAAATGGTACCAGGCGTCTAATAAGTATTTTTTGTTATAACTAACATGCATATCTTTATACACTTAAATGTTCTTTTTCGATTCTACTTTGCAAGTGTTAAGAGCCATTGTGGTGATCACTAAGATAGTTTACCAAATTGTTAACTGTGTACGCCTGGTGTTAGGTAGGTACCTATTAGATACGATTAATTAAAATCTTTATTGTTGAATGTTCATTATCCGTATTGTCGTTGGGTTATGAACTTATTTTTTGTATTTTTTAGCATTTGCAGGTATAAGAATAAAAGCTGTAAACATTTTCCTGGGTTTTCTTGGAAAAGTCCTAACAACCCACCTATTCCTGTACAAGCAATACAGAGATCAGTGCGGCAAACCTGTTTTTGCATGAACTGCATTGCAAAAAATCTACACCTCCTACAGCCGCTGCAGCAGGCTCAAGTAAAGCACCAACCCAAACTAACCCAAACTTTGAAAAAAAAGTTCAAAAGCAGGCATGAGGTGTTTGGCCCTGCCATAAGAGCCCAGCACCAAGCACGTGTGGTAAGGAGTTCTTTATTTTTTTGTTATTTAAGTAATTCTTTTTCCGAAATAGTTCATTTGTCTATGAAGTGTAACTTTAGGTAGTTTATACCTAATAAAGCCACCTCAGGTACATGTCTTCAAATTCTTTTATTTGCTGATTCAAAAACAATACATAGGATTTACCGCACTAGTTATAATCAACAAAAGTTGAGACTAGTGTAACAACCAGTACTTTTTAGAAGTTTTTGGAGTATCTATCTAAATAAACAAAAATGCCAAAGATTTCTAAAGCGTCATTTAGGATTGTTAATGCAAAAATATTTTTATATGGTTTCCTTTTGGCAAAACGTGTAATAAGTTTTGTAACTTATTACCTCTTGCATTTTTTATGGAAGAATACCTAAATCTTAAAAGTATGGCTATATTATCATAGTTCTATTTTACAAATTTGACATTGATATACTAAGTACACACTTCACTATTTATCAGTAAAATCAACTAAAAATTAAGAAAGTAATTATTATACTCTCTACTTACCTTTTATGCCATGGAGTTGTGCAGTTACGGGACGGGGCTAAAGCCGGCACCGCACATTGGGGCCATTGTTGGCGCCAACTACGCTCGTCCAATGTGTAGATCGAGAGTTATGGTGTTGGTGCCTGTTGGCGCCAACGTTGGCTCGAACGTTGGGAGTTGGCCGTCTTGTGTCGGTTTTTTGACGAGACATCAAAGGGAATTTGTCCCAATGTTTGTGTATTTGGCCACACATTGGCTCGTAATAAATCGTCTTAACTTGATTAGTCTGCAAACTACAATAAACACAGAGGTAAGTAAAAAAAAATTGTTATTTTATTTACTATTAATAATACATGCTAGATAGTTCATTGTTTAGGTTTGTCTACGTAAGAAAAAATATCTTGAAAATTCGTCCCTTATTTGCTTTTCGTTTTCTGTTGGTCGCCTTGGTGTTTGCTCCAGTGGCACTAGAACATTGTGTTGCGCCTGGGCAATGCGGTTTATCATTCCTTCAGGTATGTACAAATTCCTTGAGGTTCTACTTATTTTTAAGAAGTTGTGTAGGATTACACAAGTAAGAGTTATTTATAATTGTTGCTTTTTCTGGTTGTAGCAACATAGGTTTTCCAAACACTCTAAATACAGATGTCATTATTCCAAATGAACATTCAATTGCTACTCGTGCGCGTGATAGTTGCTGATTAAAGATCCTCTGTTGACTGCCATAAGGTGGTACACCAGGATAAGATTTCATTAGTCTCTTTGATAAAGCGAAGACAGGACCTGACACAAAAACTTATGACACAGGCATATTTCTACCAGGCAGTGGAATCGATTCCGGGAAAACTTCATCATTTTCAATAATTTTTTGACATAGTAGGCTATCACTAAAAACCCTACCATCACTCATACGTCCATGAGTACCAATATCGGCAAATAAGAAATTATAGTCACTGTCAGCTAATGCTAGCAAAATTATGCTAAAGTCGTGTTTATACTTGAAAAATTCTGAACCGCGGTTGATAGAAGCTTGTAATTTCACATGTTTTCCATCAAGAGCGCCCAAACAATGTGGAAATTGCCAAGTCGTGTCAAACCCTTCCGCTACGGCAAGCCATGCATCTCTAGTTGTAGGCAT